>CAUYQV010097102.1:0-32575 GCA_963574575.1 Galagoides demidoff
TTCTTTTGTGAACTGCCTTGGATGCAGCCCAGAAGGTGATGTGGAGTTTGTCTCTCCTCTACTCGTTGGGTGGGTGTTGATGTCATATATCAAAGCCTACACCAAAATTATTATACAAAGGAAAAATGGTTGAATACTTTATTAGTTAGAAATCCTGCAATAGAAGTATCAGTTACATTTAGCTAAATTAAGAGAGAAGGGAATAAGAGAGAATTTATTATAAAGATAGAGGTATATTTCACATTGCTCAAGGACAGAAATATAGGGTGGCTTTATTGGAACTAAAAAGTGGAAGACATCAGAACCCCAGAAAATTTCTCCTCTCACTTCTTCTTGCTGAGCATTAATTTCACTCACTCGCTTCTCTCTTCCTCTGAAAACCTCAGTGATATGGTTGAACAAAGATGCATATAACACAGGGCTCTAAAATTATATCTTACTCATTCAAGTGGCTCTCCTGCTTTTCAACTTAAATTTTACAGCCCAGATTTTAAAGTTCTCAAAAAATAATGCCAATTAGTCCATCTTGATTCAGACAGTCACTGTGTAGCAATAAACTATCCTCAAAGAGGAAGAGTCAGATTGGGCCAACAAGACTGTCATGGCCCCATCCCCATGACCCTATTGATTAATCAGCCAAGTGATGAAGGGAGCATTCAGGAGGAAGAAAAACATGAGAGATGGGACACCACACTGATATGTCTGTAGGTATGAAATAAATATTCCAAACTCTAACAGAAAATATCATTGAATATATTTTAGGTCTCTGGATTAAAGATTAATTCATTCATATGCACTGAAATGAGAGAAGGTTAATGCAAAGATTTATTTTTTTTTATTGTATAAGAATTTTAATTCTGTAGACAACGAAATATAACCAAAATTAGGTTAAGAGCAAATGAGAAAATATTAACAAATAAACAATACCCCTAAACTAGATTATAAAGTATCTCATACAAGTAAGATAGAAGGCCCTCATAAAGATAATATTTTAAAAAAACAGAAACATATTCAAAAATTCTTAATTCACAATATTATAGTCATACTTTTACAATGAACTTGAGCTCTAATAGCAAAACTAGTAAAACAAAAAAAAAAAGCCAACACATAACTATAAAATCACTCATTTATGACTATCAGTTTTTGTGAATAATAAGTTTTGGAATTTCCAAGTCAGGTGACTAATCAGCAAGTATTGTGATGTGACTGGGACCAAGAGAGCTTCAGAGTTGTCACTGAAGAAAGATTGTTTATTAAGCAAATGCATGTCACCACGTGAAAGGAAAAGGAGACCAAAGGCCCAGAATCTTAGTGGGTTTGCAGCACTGTCCACAAGAGAGAATACCTGGCCGGCTGACATGAGCTTTCTTCCCTGCATGAGGGATATCTTTGACAATGAGGAAATGGTGCCCTAAGATTAAGTGGTGAAGTCAGGTAGATAGTTAGGAATCTGGCTGTCCCAGGGAAATAGGACACATAGAGGGGCCCCTTCCCAGCATCACCCACCTTGATCTGTCCCCTGTGATTGCTCACACCTGGAGGGGAGGAGGATCCTACCAATCTACCAATCAGAATTTAGCATACCAACTGCAAAAGGATGCAGATGACTGGCCAGCCCACAGGCCAAGCAGCATAGCTACAACCAGCCTTGAAGGTGGCCTAGAACAGTCTTGAGCTAGTTATTGTGTGGTTAGCTTAAATCTACATTGCAGCTCACATCCCCTTAGGGGATTTAAGAGAGGCTCACAGGAGGTCCCCCCATTTGTAGTAAGACTCTGTGGTTCCAAGATGAACCCTGACCTATGATGGGGGCACAATCCAGGCAGTTTAAAACAGAAGCCCAGCCTGACCAAAGCCTTTTCTTGTCCCCAAAGGGAGGTCTACTTATTATCTATGGCAAACATATCTTACTCTGTAAAACTAAATCTTGCTCTGCCTCTATAAATCTATCTTTCTCTTCCTCAATAAACTTTGTGTCACACTTGCCTTACTTTGGAGTATCTAGTCATTCCTCAGCCCAGAGCACCCCAAGAACTGAGGATAGGACAACTGCCTGAGAACCCCACCAAAACATTTCATTTCCTTGGTAGTTAATGCCATTCTAATCCCTGACACAGAAACTCAGGTTTCTTTGAAGACAAGGCTACATTTTTCTGGTCGGAGTACCAGAGAGGAGAAAGTGGCACACAAAGAGATTAAAAAATCTCAGCAGGGTCACCCTCACTCGCGGCTTTGGCTGAATACTGATCAGGGCATTTCTCTGAGGATGGAAAAAGAAGAACCCAAAAGGATTAAATGGAAGAATTCACTCAGTTTTCAGGGCCAGAAATAGTTCCACTACCCACTAGTCAGTGTGGAAAATGGGCCATTGGGTAGTATGTGCATAATGGGTTTTCCTCAGTAGAGTAACAAAATTAGCTGCTCTAATCCCACCTAACGAAGATTAAATTCAAGACTTGAAAGGACCCATCTGTTTTCAAGTAACTTAACTATGTCCCAGAACAAAGCTCACTAGCATTTATAGGAATACAGAAATAACCAGCACCCAACAAGGTAAATTGCACAAAGCCTGCCTTACAAACCTAAAAAGAGTAGGAATATAAGACTCCTCATAATGAGGGGGAAAATAAATAAATCAAACTGGCCCAGGAATTATGAAAATGATCGATTGTGTAAACAAGGACATTGAAACAGTTATTATAAGTGCATCCAGGTATTCCAACACTAGAGGAAAGATTAAGCATTTTAAATAGAGACATAGATGATGTAGAAAAGGTCTAAATCACACCAAAGATAAAAGCAGCAATGTAAAAATAAGCTTCAATGCTTTGCTCAAATCAAACACAAAAATTAACTTAAAATAAATCAGAGCCCTAAGTATAAAAGTTAAAGCCATAAAACTTCTAGAATAAAACATAGGGGAAAAAAAAAACTTTGTGACCTTGGTATACTATTTTTTTTTGTTTTGTGTATTGTTTTGCATATTATATAGAGAGCATGAACATAAAAGAAAAAGTAATGCTTCTACTTCATCAAGATTAAATATGCCTGCCCTTTGAAAGATACCTTTCTAAAACGAAATGGCAAAATACAGCCTGGTAGTGAACATTCACAAAACACACATTTGATAATGGCCTAACCCTAACCCTAACCCCCAGAATATACATATAAAGACCTCTTACAACTCAATGATAAGAAAAACAATAACATTTTAAATGGACAAAAGATTTGAACTGATGCCTCACAAAGGTCATATAAATGGCTAATAAGCACATGAGAATTCAATAATGAACATGAAAATGCAAATTAAACCCACCAAATACCTACTAGAAGTTGCTAAAAAGTCTGACAGTATGAGATGTTGGCAAAAACAATGGAAACTCTCCTGTATTATTGGTGGAAATAGAAAATTCTACCACTATTTGGAAGACATTGTGAGACTTCCTTATAAAGTGAAACATGCACTTAACATTGGAAGCAGTCATTTCATTCCCCGAGTTACAAACATCCTACTCACATACAACTCACCCTGACAAATGGAGGCAAATATAGTAAGTCACCGAGTTAAAAACATCCAACCAAAGTACAACTCCCACTTAAGAATAGAGGCTATTGCAGGTAATTGGTAAACGTACCTGTTCCCTCCTATATACAAATTCAACTTAAGAACAAACCTACAGAACCTATCTCATTTGTAATCTGGGCTCTGCCAGTATTTACTCAAGAGAATTAATAACATATGTTTATAGAAAGACTTTTACATGTACAACCAGCATGGTGTTGGGCAAATTATTGTGACCCAGTCATAAAATGAAATAATATTCAACAGTCAAACAGAACCAACCATAGGTACATGGAATCGCAGAAACATGATACAGTGAAATGAAACCAGACACAAATGACTATATACTGCATGATTCCACTTATATGAATATAGGAATAGCAAAGCAACCTATAGTAATGGGAAGGAGATCAGTGTGTGTTTGGGGTCTGGGGGAAGAAGCAGTATGGACTGCAAAGGGCCACAGGGTGATTTTTGAATGAAGGAAATGTTCTGTATAGTGGGTTTTGTGGAGGTCATATATCATTGGCTGCATTTCTGTGTATAAATTAAATTTCAATAAAATTGAAGTTAATTTCTTAAGGAGTCTATAGCAGCACTCCATTATCAAACTTAAGTGGTATGTGGTAAAGCTCAGCTCAATTAGTCCTGAAAGCACAGGTGAATTGCATCGAAAGGAAAAATTCAGAAAGTGGACATAGGTTTGGCAATAGGCCCCCTTCATATCAGCCAGAGTAAAAAATGGGACATTGAGTAGAATTTGAATGGATGCATGCCATAATTCCAACTTCTAAGACTTAAAGTTTTCATTGATAACTACTCCGCAGGCCACACCTTGGACCTCAGGAGGAGTTCATGATCAAGTGACTGAGGGGAAACAAACCAGCCCTGGTTTGCACATGTGTCCACACCATAATCCCATGGCACCTTGTAGCATTACAGCCCCACCATGTAACAGCCCCTGAGGATGGTGAGAGAGGAAATCTTCCTGGTGGGCAGAACTGCATTCAATTTTTTCCCTTTTCTTTAGAAAGAGATGGCATGTCTACACAAAGGGCATGGGCAATAGTTTTCTCATTTCTAAAGATTTTGAAAGACACAAAAATAAGGGACTGATAACAAGAAGATTTGAAATAGAAGGATAAATTTATGGGAATCGGTAAGAGTTTGAAATTGCTTGTGCCCCAAGTAAAGGCTCACAAATAGGCATCCGTGGCAGAGCATTTTCCCAGTGATAACATGGAGATGATTACATCTTCTGTGGGAATTAGCCACCCATCTCCAGCCACTCCAGCTCGAGTAACAGGCTCATGAACAAAGTGGTCAAGGCATCAGGGAGAGACTGTGCATGGACTCAAAACACGGTCTTCCCATCCCCAGGACTATTCTAGCTGCCGCTCTGGCTGCATGCCTGGCATCCTATCTGGCTGAGTTGGAGGCTGCTTCCCTTTTGTGGCACCACTCTCAGGAGGATCTGCTGGTCATGTTGACTACTTCTGCCACAGAAGAAGGAACAACATGTTTTGCCAGAACAAACACAGTGGATATAAATGGGCCTTCCCTGTCTGCTCTGCTTTTGTAAGCACCATAATCCACAAGCTAATGGAATGCTGATTCTCTGTCATCACGCCCACATACTTTGTTTCTGGCCAAAGAACACATTTGCCAACAAAGAATGAGGGAAAAATTCACACCCACAGAAATCATAGATGTTGTCTGTACCACATCTCAAGTCGGATTGCCTGAGGCAACAGTAGGATTCCTTGTTAACGACCCAGTTAGGGCACTGGGTGCTGGCTGTAGTGCCCTGTTTGGCTGTGTGTTGCCCTACAAGATTTTGTATACGTTCTGAACTAGGAACCAATATAATACTCTCTTCTTCCACAGCCAGGAGACACGGATCAAGGAACTAAGAGGTGGGAGTGGGAGTTATTCCTCTCTCTCTATTAACTGTAAAGACCCAGTCACAAAAGCTTTGCTTCCTATTTCTAACTTTTGGGCTCTGCAGGTTTAGAGGACTTCATTCTTGAAAAATGCTTCCACTAGTGGACCTACCAATGACTCCACCAAACTCGAAGTCCTATCATTTTGAATTCTTTATGGCACTAAGCCAATAGGCAAAGAAGGCTTCCTATTCTAACTAGAATAAATAATACTGATTAACAAGGAAAAATAGAGTTGCTGCGATATAACAAAGGCAAAGAGGATTCCTCTGGGTTGCCTCTTAGCACTCACATGTCTGCTGTAATGAAGGTTAGCAAAGGAGTAGAGCAAATCACAAAAGGCCAGGCTACTGATAACTCCAGCTCTTCAGAAATGAAGTTCTGCATCACCCCATCAGCTACAAAACTATGACAGGTAAGGTGCATACTGAGGACAGAGAGGGTGGTGAGAGAAGGAAACTGTAAATACCAATGACGGATTCTCATCCACTTGCAGAAATGAGGCACATAGAAACCAAGCCACTTTCCTCTTTTGCTTTATGATATACATATTTGCATATACAGTACAATCTCCACCTCCCTCCATTCACCACCTCCTTAAGTTGATTTGCACAGACTGGACATACACCACAGGTACATCATCACTGCAGTAGGCCTAGTATCTTGTGCTGATCACCTCCATATGTTGACTAGTTTGTTACATGATACAGTCCCTTGAGTGATCAGCTTATAGAGGTTCTACTGTCTTAACTAGATTTTTGCCAACCTTCCTCTTCTCCTAATATAAAGTATACTGGTAAAGATTAATCTTTAGTTATGACCCTTGATATCTTATAACCTTCAGTCTACACGTTATAGGATATCAAAGGAAAATTGGAACTGAGTTAAGGGGGGGGAAAAGAGCATCACCCAAAGATAGTACATTATGATTTAGGGAAATGGGTGAACTGTACATGGCCGCATGTGTATGTGGTGGATAAGGCACAGCAATATGAGATCACATGGAAGCATGAAGTTGGGGATTTTTGTTTTTGAAGTTAAATTACAGATAGAAGAGTAAATATGGATACTGGGTTGACAAAATGTGGACTATGCTACATTTGTGTTCAATGTGACCTCATTACTGTGCCTGTTATTTCTTTATGTCTGCTTCAAAGAAGAAGCTGAAACTCCATTTTCCAGAACCCCTTTAACTGATTGGTTACAGATTAGTCTATAAATGAAAAGCAAGCATTAAAATGCAGAAAGTAGCAAAGAAGGAAAAAGCATTCTTTACATTAAAGAGCTATGAGCAGGCAGACATGAGATTCTGTGGGTAAGTGCTTCCAAACCAGCCCCTGTGGGCACTTCAGGAACATTACTAGTCACTTCTCCGAGAATCTTGAAATTCACATCAGCTTCCAGGTGAACCACTGAAAATGCTGTCCGTGTCTACTGGCCACTGGAATCAGCAGGGAGGCTTTCCTGACCTTCATTCCTCGGCCCTAACAACGGGTTTACCTATAAATACTCTACTAAAACCCTTCCTAGCTACTCCCCATTCGAGTAGCTTCTAATTCCCTGACTGAAATTTGCTGATACAGGAAAATGCTACAAGTTTGAAATGGTCAGAAGTGATTGACAAATAGTCCCTTCAATTTAAAAAGAAGAAAGTAAACCACAAAAAATAGACCACCTGAATGATACCACGTGTTATGTGCAAAGGAAATAGGGGAGCTATTGTCTCAGCCTGTTTAATGTTGCTTTAAAGGAGTAGCTGAGGCTAGGTGATTTTTAAAGAGAAGCTTAGTTAGCAAGGTTCTGCTGGAAGATTCGAGACTGGGCATCTGGTAGGGGCCTCAGGCTGCTTCCACTGCTGGAAGGGGAAGGAGAGCAGGAGTGGCATTAACATCAGACTGAGTTAGTGGCAAAAAAAACAAATACCAGCTTCCTGCTCCAAGAAACATTTCATGCCAGTGACTGCAATTTAGTTTTCTGTTTCAAAATTAATCATAAAATTAATGCTGATTTAGAAGAGATCCGTATGCATGCAACAATTAAAGAAAATAATTCCATAAGCAATCTGAATAAAGGCTCACTTCAGAAAATGAAAACTCTATTCGTGGTTTTATGTGTAGTTTTAAAAAGATTACTCCCACTTAATAGAAACTACTTGTGGTGTCAAAAAGAAACATTACGGTCGATTAAGGCTCCTAGGAAGAACATTTAAATATTTCATTGTTATAGGGAACACATCATTCAAATTACTGAATATTTATTTTCTTTTCACGTGTTAAAAAACAGGACTCAATTTTAAAAGTTATTCGTTAAAGATCTATTTAGCCTATTAGAAGTAAACGAAGCTTTTCCAACTAAAAATAATCCTGGCCTCTAGCTACATTTTTAGCATGCTAGCAAATGACATACTAATATGGGGAGAGCTAGACAGCTACAGTGAACCCAGTGTGCCTTTTGGCACAGAGTCAAACCATGTTCTATCAAGCAACACTGCTGTCTACTACATTATGTGACACCCAAACCTATCAGTTGCATCATATTCAGCTTCCAGATACGTTTCACTGTTGACATGTTCCTCTTAGCATCCAGTGACAAGAGAAAGTGTCCAGTAAAAAGTTCTGAAACTACAGACACTCACTCCAGAGGCATGACAACCTAATCTACGTTCAACCGAACATTTTGGTCAACTGATAAAAATGTACCCACTGACAAGCAATTGCAGGAGAGGTTGATTCCGAGAAGCAATTGCACAGAGGCAGAATACCTGAAATGGTTCCAGAACATGTTACAATCCAATCTGAAATGATGCATGAACAAAGAGAAAAGCCAGAAAGTGATAATAACAGAGCAGCCATCGCTGTCAGAGACGGAGCAGAGGAGAAAATATAAGTTGGAGAAAGTCTAAATAAAGCAAGAGTCTGCAAATGATCTCAAAAGTAGCATTTTCTAAAGGACAGAAACTGGAACTGAAGGGAAAAATGCTGAATATTTTCAGGCAATAATGTTTAGTTGTTTGAAAATTCAAAGCAATTACAAGGGAAAATAATGATAATAACTGTCATGTGTTGACACCTGCAATATGTCAGACATTGTATCAAACATACCCATTATGTCATTATCTTGTTTAGTCCTTGTGACAACACTGTAAGAGGGTCATTATTATTCTCATTTTATACCGGAGGAAACTAAGGTTCTGAAGCTAAATGACTTTTCCAAGATCACACAGCCAGCCAGGACACAGAAGTCAAGGTACTCAAGTCCAAATTCCTTTCCTATTCAAATATTCACCAGCGCATACGTATAACCACACATTTACAGACTATTTAGACACGTATTCTTAGATTATCATTCATTCCTATATTTAAAGGCATTTTCATGACCATACTCATCACGAAAGGGAGAAAAAAAGGTATATTGACCATTTCCCTGCTCAGCCTATTCCCCATTTTATTTTGAAAAAAATAAGAAGGCATAAAATCATGAGGAGAAATGGAGACATTTAAAAAAGGAAGGCAGGTGAAGAATAGGTAAAATAATTCTCACTACTTTTCTGGAATTTTCACAGTACCGAAATGATCCTTCCCTGGAGAAAGTAAATATTACATATGATTTTTATAAAGACATAGAAGTAAGAAAGGGGCTTTCATAAGGATTCTTTTAGAGGAAAAAAATGTCATTACTAGGGGAAATCCTGGATATCTCAGAAAAATGTAAAGATTATTTGATGTCATGTGCCATAAAATAAACAGCTGTGGGAGGTATGCGGAGGATAGATTGGAAGCACAGAGAAACTGGCCAAAATGTCTCAGAAGCTGCTGGCTGATTTCCTACAGAAGGAGCTAAAAATATACTCCCCTACTCAACAAAGACAGCTCTGCTAAGATTGGTACATACTGAAGACGAGTAAACCCTGTTGTTATTACGTGTTTCTATCACAAGTTTGAAAATAAGAATGGACCTTTTTCAACATACTGAGATTCATAATTCAATAATAAACCTCCTCTTCATTTGCTTACCTGAGGCAGCTGTCTTTAAAGGCCCTCTGCTATTTTTTAAAATTTCTTTTCCTGTTTTGTTTTAGTGAACCTAGCAGGGTGTTCAAAATATCAAAGATAGGTTTCCCTGGTAGTTTAAGAGAATACACAGGTAAATAAAATTACCCATATCTTTAGGTAATCCAAGGGCAAACCAGGAAGGGTCTTTTCTGATTAGCTGCACAAACTTCAACAACCCAAATGCTTTGTTTTTGCCTCATCTTCTTCCCACTATGAAATGAGCAAATTGGATTAGATGGTGTCTAGACACTTATCAGCTCATACTTCTGCTGATTTTGTATACCAAAGTGTTGACTGTGCTGACCCCAAGGAGTGGACATCTGCAGGAACCTCACCCTCCACCTTATTTGCCTTTATTATAGCTATTGTTTACTTTTTAATGATGAACATGTATTACTTTTAAAGAACAGAAACAACAGTATTGACTATTGCCTATAATTTTAAGATAAGTGACATACTAGAATTTCTGCTACCTTTGGTGCAAACCATGGCTGAGATCCACTAAGGGCCTTCTAGAAATCATCGTTTAGTCACACATTTTAAACACCTGGCAGAGTCCCCTCCCTGCCTCCTTTTACACCCAGAGGGGATCATTTTCACTGGTCCTTTCAGTGAATAAATACTTCATTCTTTCCAGTCTTCTCTTTTCTTTCCCAACTTTATTTTACATACTGTCACGAGTGACTTGACTGGGCCCCTCACACTATCTGACCAAACCCAGCATGATTTGAACCTCTGAAAAGAAATCCCCTGCCTTTCCCTTTTGATCGTTTTAAGAGTATGTCAATCTCTGAATATCACTTTCTCATTCTAGCGAGAATAAGTCTGGTCACCACTGCCAGGTCATTATCAAATTTCCCTGGGTTTTGTGATAAGCGTTTGGGATTTCAGCCGCCTAAAGGAGGGCTCCCTGAGACTGCTGCTGGAGCTGGGTTCCCTGAATTATCGCCATCTGGCCCACATCTCAGTGCATCAGTGGAGCTGACAGCTGGATTATAATGTTGCCTTTGTGTGACATGAAAAAGTTTCCTATTTGTCAAATGTGAATTTACTAGGTCTGGCATCCACCAGGTAGTTTGGAGGAAAGAATGCTTTTGGAGGTGGTCTAGTTTGAGTTTTGAAGCAATAGGGATTTTTTTCTAAATCTGTATTTTGAACCATTCCTTTAAAAAGAACTGTTCTTTAGGCTCTCAAAAATTCATCAGTTGATAAACTACAGCAGAAATCTTCAGCTGTGCAATTTTGAAGAACAACCCAGGATTGGGATACAGAAGCCCACAGAATATTTGGGCTCCATTTGCCACTCAGTATTGTAACTAGAACAACTTCATCTCCTCTGGGTGGCTCAGGCCAAGGTGTCATGGAGACCCTCTGGAGGGAGACCCCTCCCTTCCTGCTTTCCCCACTTTGCTCTTACAATGGCACGTGCTATTGTCACCACTGTGTTCCCAGACACCTCCACCACTGCAAAAACAAAGCTTTTGGGTTGTTGAAGTTTCTCAGTATTCAAAGCTGATTTCTCCCTCCACCATCTTGCAAAGCATGCTATTAAGAATCTCTATTCTTCCCAACCAATAAAAATGAGGATGTTCTTCAATGTAAGTTACTTTAGTCATCATTCGTATTGACTAGGGCTGGTGTAACAAATTACCACAAACGTGATTCCTTAAAACGACAGGAATCATGTTAAGACATTTATACTCTATACTAACACATTCATTAAGTAAATGAAGCGAGGGATATTTTAACCAGTACAATGTAAGCATTCCCAATTGTATATGAAATCAGCACATTGTACCCCATAACAGCATTAATGTATACACAATCTACCTCTTTATGATTTAATTAAAAAAAGAAAAAAAAAAACAGGAATCTATTCCCTCAGAGCTCTGTCCAAAGGCAAGGTGTCAGCAGAACTGTACTCCCTCCGAATCATCTAAGGGAGTACACCTTCTTGCCTCTCCCACCTTTAGGTGACTCAGTGTTTCTGGCAGTGGCTACCTTGCTCCAGAATTTTGCCCCGTGATCACACTGCCCCCTCCTCAGTCTGTCTCTTCCTCTGCGTGTTCATGTAGAATCTCCGCCTGCCTCTGTTTTTTATCAGGACACTTGTGATGGTATTAGGCCTCACTTGGGTAGTCTAATATCATCTCTTCATCTCAAAATTCTTAATTTCATCCCATCTGCACAGACACTTTTACAAATTCCAGTGATTTGGACTAGACAGTTTGGGGCAGCCATTTTTCAACCAATTACAGTCAGTCAGCCATCGAAGGTCTGAACTGTAAAAATTTTACCTCTTTGACTCCTTAGGGAAAGAAATTTATAAATTTCTTTGTGGAAGAGTTGATACCAGGCACCTCATGTCCACTGATCCCACGTCCCCATAACCTGTTCACATAGTTTGCTTTATTCACCCTGGATATCTGTCCCAAGAAGGGGCCTCAGAATGATGTCCTACTCCCTCATGGGTTTCCTCACTTCCTCCCTAGTCTTTGAACACAGTATTTAATCTTTCGACTAACAGTAGTATTTATTATATTAAAGACTGCCTTCATCTCCCCCAGTCTTCCTTCCTTCAACAAATATTTCTCTTTTTTTTTAGTTTTTGAGACAGAGTCTTACTTTGTTGCCCTTGGTAGAGTGCTGTGCTGTGGCCTCACGGCTCACAGCAACCTCAAACTCTTAGGCTCAAGTGATCCTCGGCATCAGAGTGGCTATGACTACAGGTGCCCGCCACTATGCACAGCTATTTTTCTTTTTCTTTCTTTTTTTTTTTTTTTTTAGAGAAGAAGTCGCACTCTGGCTCAGGCCAGTCTCAACCTGTGAGTTCAGGCAATCCACCTGCCTCAGCCTCCCAGGGGGCTAGGATTATAGGCCTGAGCCACCACACCTGGCCAACAAATATTTCTTGAGTATTTCCAAGGTCTCTGAGAGAACCGACTCTTAATTCCCAACGTCCCTTTACCATGAATTTACCCAGGAGTCCTAGGGACATTCATGAAAACATTCTTGTAGTTGTATTGGCAGTAAAGACCTCAATGGGCACAGGCGTGTGGGTAGAGATGTGTAGCCAAGTCTGAGGACTGATAAATACCCATAAATACTCTAGCCATCCCTGAATTTCAAGTATCTTTAGGAACACTCATTAACATCCCTAGAGGTCCTGCTAGAGCAGCCTTTTTGGCACCAAAGACTGGTCTCATGGAAGATAATTTTTCCACAGATGGGGTGGGGACACCCCAACCTAGATCCCTCACATGCACAGCTTATGGTAGGGTTCACACTCCTATGACAATCTAATGCCACCAGTGATCTGACAGGAGGCAGAGCTCAGGTGGTGATGCCAACAATGGGAAGTGGCTATAAATACAGATGAAGCTTCATTTACCAGCCACTCACTTTCTGGTCCGTGGCCCAGATAATAACCAGACACAAACAGTGTGAGTCCAAGCTAGGGGGTGAGGACCGTCGTGCTAGAGTCCCTTTCCTAAAACATGAAACTTGGCATGGTGGCATTGAGCAACCAAAGGTGGAATGGGATGATTTAAAGAACTCAACTTGAGGATCAGTTTACCAAGTGGAGGTGACAAAATCAATAGTCTGCTGTGAGTGGTGGATTTCCAAATCCAGCATAAAGGAATTTTCACCTGAGCAGGGTCTCCTACTGATAACCTGTGGGCAGGGAGCCACATGAATGGAATCTTCCTGTAGAGAAAGAAGCCAGGAATCACATTTTGCTAGAACATTTTTAAGCTTATTTTTCAAATTATAAACTCTTTTTTTTTTTTTTAGGCAGAGTCTTATTCTGTTGCCCAGGCTATAGTGCCAGTGCCATGGTGTCAGTCTGACTCCAGGCAACCTCAGAGTCCTGGGTTCAAGTGATCTTTCTATCTCAGCCTTCCTAGTAGCTGAGACTACAGGTACCTGCCACAACTCCTGACTAATTTCAAATTACAAACTTAATGTACACTTATTATGAAAAATTTGGAAAATACAGAAATGTATTTTAAAACACTAAAATTATCCATAATTGCCATCACCCAGTTAGAACTACAATTAACATTTTGCTGCAATTTCTATAATTTTTTTATAAAAGTGCTATATGTATATAGATTATTTTGCATTCTACTTTATTTTTCTCTTAATATTACATAAGAGATCATTTTCTCCTTTTAGGGGGTATTTCTTGCAAACATGATTTCAGTGAGTGCATAATACCTTATCATGTAACTTTACCAGAGCAATCTTCGTGCCTGGATATTTGTTTGATGCTGGCACAAACATCTTGGCATACAATTCTTTATATTGGTTATTGATTGTTACTATAAATTGCTAGACATAGAAATAGTATGTGAAGGATATTAACACTTTTTAGAATCCTGACACACAGTTCCTGGTATATAGAAAGTTCTAAGCTAGCCAATTCTTAATAATAATTTACCATTCAAAATGATTGCTATTTCCATGGCCATATGCTTTTAAATGCAGTCTTACTAGAAACACTTCTCTGACTTTCCCTCTTTTGTATTAACCTGGATTGAGGTGGAACACCTTCTTCCTGGTAAAGCATCACAAGACTGGAGAAGCAAGAATCCAATGGACACAGTTCTGATATGAAGGCAATAGATGAGCTAATACATGGTGGGGGTTATGGGAAGACTGCCTTCATCTCCCCCAGTCTTCTTTCCTTCAACAAAGATTGAAGAGGGACTTATAAAGATATAAAAATTTATAAGAAGTTAAAATTATAAGAGGGACTTTACCTAACAAATGCAATCAGTACAACCGAATCCTTTGTGCCCTCAATGAATTCCAATTATTTAAAATGGGCTGGATTTTGTGTGTGTGTGTGTGTGTGTGTGTGTGTGTGTGTGTGTGTGTGTATGTGACAAAAAAAAGAAACACTTCTCTGAATCCCCTTTGAAGTTTGGTGATGAATTTCAAGTTCTGACCACCCGTCAACACCAACTACCTATCCCCAGAGTTGGTACTTATTTCAGATGGGGCATTTTCTGTATTCAATTTCTCTGAACTGAACATTTAGAAGTATTCCCAGGTATTGGTACCCCCTCTCAACCTGGTCCATTAGGGCCATGCTGTCTACAGTTTACATTTTCTACCAAGGAGAGATGGACTAATACTCAGAAATGAGTAGACGGCATAATATTCACGTGAAAATCAGGGTTGTTCTACATGGCTTGGTATCCTCTATGGAATAACTTTCTATTTTCTCTAAGCCTTGTCTGCTGAAAAACTACCAAGGTTAATTTTCTATTTCATAAAGCACTCAGCATGTTGTTACTGTGAACATTTGCTTCTCCCTCCCATATTTTAAAGGCACTTTTGATTTAATACGTGGAGTTGTGTTATAGCTGCCCTATACTTGAACATAAGGATGATTTATAAGAGTTTCTTACAAGTGTGCACTGTGCAATCCAAAAGGGCTGACCTTTGGTCATTCTTAAAATTGGGAAGAAATTAGCTCATTAAAAGGCAATATCATATCCCTTATTCAGCTGTCATGAAGTTCAACTTGAAATATAATATATTTTAAACTTAAGCTTGTATTCTATCCAACTCAGGTTTTGATATCACACTTCACATGATTACAGCCATAGTTCAATATGTTTTGTGTAATTCTATAAAATTTCACCCTCATGCTCCTTATGATAGCAAGGATTCAGTTATATTGCAAGAAAAATCATGTCCTTTTACCAAAAGTTCCATCATGAATTTTTCACATTTTATGTCTAAGTCTACATGTGGCCATTATCTAAGTCTCTCGGCACTATTATAAATAAATTCTACTGTATAACGTCATTTGCTACGCACATTACATCAATTAGGATATTCATTTCATTTGGAAGGTCAGAGGTGGGGTTTTTGCCCAAAGGCCCATAACTTTCTACTGCATGATCTGTGTGCTCAGCGTTAGATTCATATTTCATTAATAGATAATGACAACTACAACACTGCAAATGAGTACGCAAGATATATTAAGTAAAGACAAACATTTTAACCTATGATCTCAATACACATACTCTGAAGACTCCTGTTTAAGTAGGAGTCACATCTTATTCATCATTATAATAAGTACTTCAAACAATGCATGTAGTTGAGATTATTTTTGTGAAACAAAGAAAATGAGAGAAGAAAGTTAAGGAAAGGAAGAAAAGAACAGGAGGGAGAGAAGGAGAGAAATGAGGAGGATTCAAAGGAGGGATTAGATCAGAGTAACATGCCACATGCAACAACTTACTTGAGTGTCTCACCTATCTGTTTCTGAACCAACCTGTCCTTAAACTCCAAAAGCCAAATTATTTGTGCCCATCCATGATCACTGTCATACCAGACCTTTACTTAGTCATCAGGCTTTATTTTATTCTGCTGCTGATTTCAGCACTGTAATACCATCTTGTGTAATTCAAAGCAGTCTTTTTGTGGGGCCTGTGGTCTCCCAACCCAATTGCTATCCCTAGTCCGCTGTTGAAATAGATTTTTCTCTTTGTTCCAAGTTCTTCTATGTGTGCCATTGATTTGGTTTGGAATTTTCTAAATAAGACCTTAGTTAAATTTGCCATTGAAATCGGAAGAACCAAGCTCTGTTGTATTGAATATTAACCTCATCATAATTTCAGCTGGCCCAACTATTCTAAAAGAATCTAGGCTCAGACTTCCCTGGAACTTTAAACTTTCAACTGACTGAAAGTAGTTGTAAATATCATCATGATTCTATAGTAGCAGCCACTAGAACTCAAAAAATATCCTTATGTGAAATTTGGTAAGGATTTTAATATCTGCACAAACAGTAATTAGTGTGAAGGTATTCTAATGTGAAGAAGAACCAAAAGCTCTCAGGCATATTCTCTCTCTCTCTCTCTCTCATACACACACACACACACACACATACATACACACACTTGCACACACATAGGCTGACAACAACATCAAGTGTTTTCCTTAATTGGATAGTCGATCTTTGATCATATATAACCTTATATTTCAAACCTCAGCTCTAATATTTACAATTGTGTGACATTTGTGTATGTATCTGTTTCAGAATTATGATAGATACATTGCTTTTTTAAAATATAAAACTGATATATACTCATTGTCAGAAATTTAGAGTAAATAAAAACAAAAAAATGAAAGTCACCTATAATCCACTACTGTAACTGCTAAAGCAAATTTTAAATTTTTTCTCTATTTTTATGTGATTCTCTGAGTCTTTGTGTTACATGTCTTTTGCTCATTTTTTAAGTAGATGTATGTGTGTTATAAAAATATTATTATTTATGTGTACACACATAATTTTTTTTTAATTTACCAATATCTAAGAGGTATTTTCTATATCAAATGACATATTAATGATTAATGCTTTTTTTTGCATTGTACCACATGAACATACCATCAACTACTCAAATAATTAGTTTTGAGTCATTTAAATTATTTCTAACTTAGTTACTTAACATTTGATATTATGTTTCTTGAACCATATAAATATGCAAAAAAATAGCAACCTCAAAGGACAGAGATTAAAGTATCTGAAACAGCAGTTGGCACAGGTATTGATTAAGGATTAGTTTCTCTTTTTCTTTCCTAAAATGAGATTTTATTGTCTCCCATATTCTCCCAAAGAGAAATTAACCAAAACTGAAAATGATGTATAAGTAAATATTGCATTTGTCAAAAAGTACTGATCATTTGGACAAATAAACAAATAAGAAGAGATTGTCTTTCCCTACTATTACTAGGAACTGCAAGCAAATTTTACATTGCTTATGAAATTGAATCAATCTGAACCTCACAATCTGAAATTGTGAGATTATTTTATAGTACATTTAAAGAAAACAAAATTTTCTATCCTTTCTGAAAAGTAAAGTTTACTTTGTAATATACAATCAATTTTTAGAAATTTAGAAATTATAAAAGTAACTATCAGGAATTCAAAAGTTATAAAAATATAACTATTTAGAAGTCAAATAAATTTATTTGACTTGTCCATAATTTAAAATTAATTTGTTAGGCATGGTCCAGTGGCTCATGCCAATAACCTTAGCACTCTGGAAAGCCAAGGTAGGAAGATCATTTGAGCTTAGGAGTTTGAGACCACCCTGAGCAACAGCAAGACTCCATCTCTAAGAAAAATAGAAAAATAGTACAGGAGCCAGGTGTCAAGATGCACACCTGTAGCCCTAGCTACTTGAGAGGCTAAGGCAGGAGCCCAGCAGTTTAAGGTTGCTGTGAGCTAGGCTGATGCCATGGCACTCAAGCCTGGGATACAGAGTCAGTTTCAAAATTTAACAGCAACAACAACAACAAAAAAAAATTGGTAAGCAGATCATCATATTCACACATATTTAAAAAATTGTTAATGTATAATTTACCTTCATATTCATGTATTTTGATGCTGTATAGATCATCACAGACTATCCCAAGTTTCTCTATACCCTTAAGAGCAGGTAAAATGGAATTTAAAAGTTATAAAAATACAACTATTTAGAAGTTAAGTAAATTTATTTTACTTGTCCATATTTTAAAATTAATTTGGTAGGACAGCCCCAGTGGCTCATGCCTGTAACCTTAGCATTCTGGGATTTGAGGGCCACAGTACTGCTTTCTGGCATTTCACCCCCTTTGATCTTGCAATTCCATGGGATATAAATTTACATGTCCTTTAAATTTAAAGTAATCAAGTAAACTTGACTCCAAAGTTTTGCCTGTAGATATTGGAAGCTGGAGTTGATTAGTAATCAAGAGGATAAAAACCCAAGTATAAATGTCCTAGACTATACTTGACCTATGTAAATCATTGCAGAAACACAGGGGTCCCTAACAAGATTTCAGAACCATTTGACAGAGAAAGGACCATCAGATAAACTAAAGGGCAAGAGTGATAATAATCACATAAACTTAGGTAATGCTGAAAGCAGTCAAATATATTTCTTTTGTGCCAACCCACTTCCACCTTTCCAAAAAATATCTATAAAAAAATCCTACAAAAGATCTTACCAGGGTTGTAAGGCAAGACGGGATGAGCAAAAGGCCCTCTGAGGCCCAAGAGTTGAAGGTCTCAAGATAGAAAGGCCAACATGGGGAGCAAAGTTACTTTTTAGAGTTGGAAGTACACAAAAACCAAAGATCAAGATGAACTTAACAGGTGATTACAAGTGCAGAGATAAGATAACCTTGAAATTGTAAACACTTGACCTCTACAAGTAAACTGCTAAACATTTCCTACCCTGGCCACTGGGACATCACCATTCTACAACACAACAGAGGGAGGTAAGTGAGCCAAGAGAAAAATAAAATAAACAAGCTATTGTGATATGAATGAAAAATGTGTTTATGAAAAAGAAAAACACTCAAGACTGGAATGACGTCTCCAGATTTAGCCACATTAGTGCACTGCTCATAATAATCATTTTGGCCAAAGCACCTTTTATCTTCTCATAACCTTTACGTCTGCCTGTTTCTCCTCTCTGTAATCAATTCAATTAAAAATAAGATATTTTAACAGCCATCATTTACCTGTTGATCTACCTATATACCTGATATTGGTCTAATGAGATGGAGAATATCAACCTGAAAAAGAAAGTCTATGTCTTCAAGGAAGTTGCAAAATAATGTGACAAATGAACAAACTGAACAAATAAATGTCACAACCCGAAGAGTGAGACAGTTTGCGAGGTCAGAGGGAGGAGAGATTACATTTGGTTGAAAGGATTCAGAAAAGGCTCCATGAAGGAGGTGACATTTCAGAGTGAACCCGAAAATGAGTAAGTTTTTTTTTGCTAGCTACTATGTAGTCAGAGAATCTTTTTTAACAAGAATGAAAGAGGGGAGCGACAAATGGATATCAGTCTCAGGAGCCAGGGTTTGACAACCAGGACCCGAGGAACTGCCTCAACATGTCTAGTGGCAATTTTATTCATTTCCAAGAGAGATTTCCATATAATTTTTAACACGCTGTTCAACTTTTTTTTGCTGCAACTCTCACACAGTTTAAATTGGAAATAAATTGTATGGAATAATTAGCCATTCCTGTGATGTTTCACAAGATCATAGAAATTTCAGCAATGTTCCTCATTGATAACATTTGGTTATCATCTGATTGTTAAACTTGTTAGAGAAGTATGCCTCTTTTCCAAAGCTCTTTTGTATAGTTATTTTAAAAATTACTTACCCACATCTAGCAAGATGAAATTTATGCCATTCAGGCATAATTTATGCCATTCAAGATATTATCAAAACTTGAACTTTCCATGGCAGAATTTAATCTTACATTTTCCCAAGTCATATCCTGAATCAAATCTCTCTCTTGTGTGTGGCCATGCTCTCATGTGGACACTGATTTCCAAATGGGATACACAGTGCCGGAGTATCAAAATATTTAGGTAAAAATCTAATTGGAAAAAAAAACAACCTCTAATTAATTTCCAAGCTGAAAGATTTTTAAATCAGATTAGAAAGAAAATTGCTGCTTCCAAATACAGCCATATGGGAAATATTCTGGGAAGTTTTTGTGCTTACATAACCACCTAAGCATACCTACAGTGCCCCCTGACTCTGGATAGACAGGAGCTCTTCTGTCCCTTACAGTCTGATTTAGAGAACATCATTGCTCTGTGGATATTCTGAGGACCAAAGCCTACAACTATCTCTACTAAATTTATAGAAACCCTCTTCATTGTTCTTATCTCGGCCCCTTGGGTGAACAACAGATAAAAGAAATCTACTTATTCTCACCAAGGAGACCTTGACTTAAGATGTACTATATTTTCTGGAACTTTCTTTTGTTCATTGTAGAGACGTCTTATTATACTATTTATTGAGAAGTGTTTACATTGACCTGGAATGAAATAAGCAATCAATTTACTCCAAAATTCCTAACCATATACACAGCAAGTGCTGCATAATTAGGAAACATAATTCACATTGGCCTGTTGCAGAGAGTGGGTAGTCCTTGGAACCATTCCATTCCTTCCTAGGCCCCCAGTGTAACTCCTGCTGCCATTTTTTCACCTGTTCTCTCTCATTGATTTCTTCTTGGCATCTGGTTCAGTGCTTTCTCTGCTCTCCTGTATGGCCCAAGGCTATTTTGAGCCTTTGTGATCAGTTCACTTTGAAACAGAAGTTTGTCTGTTGTTTCCAACAATACTGTTAAGTAATGCAGGTAAGTCTTTGTATTTCCCTCCTCCTTCCCGTCTTTATTGTTTCCAAATCAAACTTCATGTACATTGTTGCCCATGTCTAAGACTTAAACTAGAAATCCCGAATCAGAGAGAAAAATTTGGCTCTGGGAATAAATTTTCCCTGGTGATTTTAATGTATTGATTAACTTAGAAAAGCCCACAGCCTCTCTTCCTAAAACACGCTATGGATTTTTGTTATAATTTTTTTAAAAGTTCAATTCTTTTACCTTCCAAAGTTGATTTTAAATTTCATGCTATGGGTCCCTACATTAAGAAGGCAGAATCATTGATTCATTGATGTTATTCTACAAAACAATTCAGAATTATGATTTAATTTATCAAAGTAATATAGGTAATATTATGAAGAGAAAGAGACATAGATTTGAAGGATCAATTTTTGTCATTTTCAGAACACAGATTTTCTAAAATCAACAACTGATGGAAATAAGGACGTTAAGTCAGCAAATAGAATGGTCCCTCTTTCTTTCCTTTTTTTTTTTTAATCAAATGACCAATGAGTTTTATAATATTTAAAAATAAGTAAAAGAAATATTTTTATGTTATTACAGTATTTTTGGTTTGCTTTGGTGTTATCCATCCAAGAGAAATCATTTTGCTTAATAACAATTTTTAAAATGCCACTTTAATTTTCACAAATAAGGCAATAGAGCTACCAAAATTGAATACTTGATCTTCATCAGACATGACCCCTCATTTTGACACTGTGACTATTTCTTCCACCTTGAAATGATTTCCTCCAGTCTCTTCCAAGGTTCTGCTGTCTTGATCTAATTCTGAAGTCTACAGTTGCACTTTTTCAGTCTCTTACAGATACTATCTTCCTTTTACTCTGTGTAAATACGGGTTTTTCCCAAGGTTTCTTCATTTGTACTCTTCTGATTCCAGTGAACTCTCTGGGACATCTTATCAGAACCTGTGACATTAACTACTTTCTATTTAGCAATACGTTTCACATCTATATTTATTTACCAAATCTCTCTCCTGAGCTCTAATTCAGATACCCATATGCTAATTACAAATCATTCATCTCTAAATCAATAAATCCTAATTGAATTCACCATCTTTTCTATCTCTTTTCTATACTCACCCCTTCAAAATACTGTGATATGGGTCATAATCAACTGAGCAAGCTAAGCTAAAAACTGGGCAGTTGACTTTAAACCATTCTGTCTTTTCCATCTCCCAGGTAATCTATCAGTCCTATTGATCCAACCCACAGTATCTCTTAGACCAAACACATTGTCTCAGCTTCCACCACTGCTCCTTCAGCACAGCCACTCATCATTCTACCTGCAATACCCAACAGCCTTCTAACACACCTCCTAAGTTTATTCTGAGATTTCTTTCTCCACATTCTACACTGATCTTAAGTAAGGTTATTTTCAACTAAGTGACTGCAAGGATGTCACACAATAATCCCATGTTTAAGTATTAGGAAGAAGTAGGGTGAAAGAACAGAGATTTCTTTAATTAATCATATTTATTTATAATAGATAATTAGGAAAATCATAGCAGAGATTATAATTGCTTTATTCTTAAAAATAATGTTTAGCCCAGGCACAGTGGCTCACCCCTATAATCCTAGCATTTAGGAGGTCAAGGTGGTGGATTGCCTGAGCTCACAGGTTTGAGACCAGCTCGAGTAAGAGCAAGACCATGTCTCTAAAATATAGCCAGGTGTTGTGGGTGCCTGTAGTCCCAGCTACTTGGGAGTCTGAGGCAAGAGAATTGCTTAAGCCCATGAGTTTGAGATTACTGTGAGCTATGACACCATAGCAGTCTATCGAGGGTGACAAAGTGAGACTCTGTCTCAAAATAAATAAATAATGTTTATTTTGAACTTCAAGATGTTTTAAGGGTGGCAATTTCTTTATATAGATTTTGAAAGACACATATACTGTTTTTAAAAAAGTAAAAACTTTTGTGTAAAATTCTTCAGTGAATCTATGGTTTACAAGTTTCTTCATGATCTCTCTCCTTTTTACTTTCCCAACTTTCCATCAATGGTTAGTAAACATATATTTGATATGTTGGTCACCAAATGGCCAAGGGGAGTGCTTTGAAGGTGACCGTAGTGATGTCCAGCAGTGAGGTGTGTGCAGTGAGGTATGTAGCACTTTTTCTAGGATGAATTTGTAAACTTAATTGTCCAACCTTGCAGAACTAGTATTGAGTAAGTGCTACTTGATGTACTTTGTGTACTTGAAATACACAAACTACTGCCTCTCCCACATATACACACCCCTCCAGACAGTCCCTCCTGCCTGGTATCTTCCTGTTCTTCCAAACACCCATCAAGTATAATTGACTTTAGAATATCTTCTTTGACAACCAAGTAAATTTTTAGGTCAAAAAATATGCCTCCATTCTTAAATATTCTGTGAATGCCTCTATTATCACTCATCACTGTCATGAAATGGTTGGCTTATCTACAGTCCCATGTACAGAGGTCTTCTTGAGAACAAAGACTCCCTTTTCACCTTTATATTCCCAACCTAACATCTAACTTGGTATTTGAATAAATGTTTTCTAAAACAATTTATTTTTTTACATTTTTACATTGTAGTAAATAAGAGCTAAAAACAAATGTCTCAATCCAAGTCTGTTTTGAACATTTCATGTTTAATAGTCTTCAGGGGAATTTCTAGATAGCCATCAAATTACTAACTCCATTCTAAAAAAATATGAAACACAAGCACTGAAGTGTAAGGTACTTCAGTGAAAGTCATTAATGACAAAATAAGACATAACATTCCATATATTTTTTTTATTCTGTGAAAGCAGTTCTTTAAAAAAAATATAGGCTGAGTTAATTTGGTGATTTTTTTAATTGGTTTTAAAACTCAAATTTATAAGCCTATTAAGAAAAGAAGACAAATTGCTTCTAGTAGACGCTACATAAAGAAATTCGGTGAACATAAACTAGACTAAATAAATTACATTGCAAATTGTTTGGGGAAAACAAATAGCTCACTTAGGAAAGATAAGCTTCGTATTATTAGCTAAGATGATCCTTTAATGTCTTTGTTATGTATATTAACTACTATACAACCAACTAGTTAGACAGGTCAGCCTGGATTTGTTTCTGCTTAGCATACTATTAAAAGTTGTCATAAACTTCAAGGAATTACAATAATGATGTGTTAGTGACCACCCTGGAAATATGTTTAAAACATTTGACTCTCTGCCAAAGAATTGTGCGTGGAGTTTCAGAAATAAAAACAGCCTTTGTTTAACGCTCACCTGGCCTGTTACACAATTACTGTCTACATAGTATGTAATCAGAATCCAGAGTAAGATAACAGCTTGCTGCCACCAACTCAATCAGAGAAAAGAGTCACCTTCAGGTTTCACAGTGCTGCCTGGCTGTATCCAACACCTAGGCACTCTGGGCCACTGGTACTCAACAGGCTCTAAATCAGAGCATAGAACAAAAAATCATCCATCTATTATTCAATGTCAACTTTTCTGACTGCCTGTGGCCTCCTCGGGTTTACTTTCTGGACTGTCCAAACCTCTAACTATCTGCCGGACTCACTCATTCTTCCATACGTTTGTTTATACTTTCATTAAAAAAGTATACTAGTACTGAGCCTGGCAGGATATCCAGACAGTATCTAAGGGATACAAGATGAGGAACATGAGCAATGTTTTGCCTTGTGGATTTTATACTTTATTTTGGGAACTAGGCATTATGCAAAGAGTCTCTTAAACATATATAATTCTAAACTTCCCAAGTGTCCTAAGGGGAAAATATAGAAAATGATGAAGGTACCTAATGAGGAATGAAAGAGAATTTTCCTCCTTGTTCTATTGCCTTCTCTTTCTTAACTCCTCTTAGTGTTATTTACTTTCCTGCTCAGAAATTTTTCTTTTGTTGCCCTTTACAGAAGCTTTATTTCTCAGACATCTTCACGGTTCCAAGTGCTGTCAGCTCTGACCATTGAACTACCATTGACTCATGTTATAAGAGTAACTATCTTCCATGACGTTTACAAGTAACAGGAACATTGCACAGATATATCTAAGTATTTTAAAATATCTATGTGTGCCTTTTAATTATGTGTATACTTTCAGGTTGTGCAAGTTCTGGAATAATGATACCGTAAGCTTATTGTCTATTTTATAAATGCATTGAACACAACTCTTGGTCATTGAACGGACTTTAAAGGGAGCTTTGGGGGCCTATTCTAAGTGGTGAAGAGCTAACAGAGCTGCAGAAAAGTTGTGAAGAAAGTGAAAGTTTCGTTCAAACTCCTTTCTTTGAGGATTTGGGGCTGAAGCTAGATAGGAGAGGAAAGGAAGAATAGTTGTTAAAAATCCCGGAGTTATCTTGAGAGATAATAATAAAGTTATCTTGTAAAAGATACTCAGTTACTAGGCACTAAAAGCGGCCCAGCACTTATACTACCACAATTCTCTGCCAAAGTAAGGTTCAATCACACCAGGATGATGTTTAAAGCCTCAGAAACTATAAAACCAGGGTCCCCTGTTTAAAACTTGAGCCTGAATGGCTTCACACACGGAGCAAAATTCTATATAAATATTAATTTGACAACTGTCAGTTCCACACATTGAGAGTTGGTGTTACATAAACTTGTCAACCCACAGTCAGGTGAAAGAGGGGGTGGATATCCTCTGGGGAGCCCATCTTATCAGTCTGCCCCACATTGCTTTTTTTTAAAAGTAAGGGAGCTGACACAGTCAAGGGCAAAAAAAGGAGAGCTGCAGATTTTATAGATCGTTTCAGCTTAGGATTTGACTGCTTAGGGACAGACTCACCCCTGGCTCTAAGATTTTCCCCTTTCCCTCGAACAAACTCCCCCTGCCTGGGCACCAGAGGATGGTTTTACTAATGGGGACAAAGATCAAAACAAGTTTTAATTCAGGACACAAGGACTTTTCCCAGAAAAGCATATTATTACCAGGTAACAGAGATTTTCCTAATTTTCTGAACTGTTTGGACCCACGAGGAGGAGCAGAAAAAGAACGACTTAGTAGCCCTTAGCCAAAAAGAAGTGAGGGCAGGCATCTACTCTCAAGCCCCAGGTTCATGGTGTTCTTGCCAGACCTGCCTCTGCCTCACCCGTCTGGCCCACTTGACACGATGCCAGTCAGAGTCTTTCAGATCAAACCGCCTACTTAGTTCCTCCCCAGGACCTTAATCTAGGCCAACAGCAGCTTCTATGCTCCAGGCAAGAGGCTAGGTCAGCTCTTGAGCCAGTATGGAGTGCCCTGGTGAGTCCAGTGGACCCCCAACGACTCATGCTGGTGCCCACGCACCAGAGGCTGTCAGAGCCATGGGCATGGTAGCAAGCTCCCGCTTTGAAAACCATAAATACACACGATCAATGCTTTCTGCAGAGCCAAACCCTGAGCAGGCAGCTCCACTTTATTTTCAGTTGGATCAGCTCAAAACTTTCTTGAAAAGAGCTCCAAATATATGCTTCATGCCTGCTCTGCTTTCTGCCAAGGTTGTTTTTCAGCAGCATCTTACTATACCATACTGTTTTTACATTTTTTTGCCAACTGCTGGTGAAGGTTTTCTACCTCAACCTCCTAGAAATGCTAGTCTTATTTGGATAATCCCTACAAGTGTTAATTACCCAGATAGCATCCTGTCTAACAAACTTGTCCTGCAATAGCACCATTTCTTTGCCAAAAGAGTTTTGAGACTGTTGCCTTGATCACCACCTATTGGTTAATATTAATTGGGGTTCAGAGATGACAGTGATTTAAAAAAAGTGGCATATTTAGCAGATACAGCTTACTAAACCATATACAGGATCAGAAAATAGTCTACCATCCAACCTGAAGTGTTACTCCCCTGTATGAGTGGCTATTTGCAAAGCTGATTTACAGTGTGGCAAATAAGAAAATGAGATGATATATTGCAGCAGAGATGCTGCAGGAATTGCCGTGCAGGCTCTGTTCTCCACCACCGCCTCCCATAAATTCTCACAAGATAAAGTATATACCAGAGTAAGCAGTGAACCATTTTCTTTATATTCCTTCCATTCTGCCAGAGCTCTGAAATTAAAATAGGAGAGAGTGAACAGCAGCCACTATTTTGAAAATCAGAGGAGACAGCACCAGATGAAGAGCAGATCTGTGACCGGTTCTAACTCTCTCTGAGGGTATGTGACCTTGGGCAAGAGCGAATCTCCATATTCTCAGCTTCTTGCTATGTGTTTTATTTTTTAAGGTGCAACAAATATCTTCTCTGTACATGTGAGGATAATATGAAAAGATACATAATTGTCAGGGATCACTAAAAATACAGACATGTGTGATTAAATTATATAATTTAGCATGTGACAAAAAAATACATATGAAATAATATCATAAGTGAAATACAGTCATTGCCTATATGTGGACACTAGATATGCATAGAGCAAATTTGATACTATTTTAGTTCTTGATATTATGGGTTCCCCAAAATACATGAGAATTAGACAATTTGGGGTAAGAAAGGGAATTCTTTATCTTTTTCATTTACTCTCAAGAAGGAAAATAATTTTAAATTATGTTTTCAACTGGTAGTATTGAGAGGCATTTAAAAACTAATAACTTGAAAGTAAGCCTGAAAGCAGACTTATACAATGCAACGAAAACACACAGTAATCTGACAGAATGGTAAGTTATCTCTCAGATGTCCCTGTGGTGAGCTTGATGGAACAACCAGGGGATATTGTCCTAACTCAAAACTTGCAAATTGGTGGTAACACAGAAGCTATCAATACTAAAGGTGTTGATGAATTTGATGCTTATTTATATTTTTATTACCATAGAGCTATAAATAATCCAGAATATTGTGTGAGATTTTGTTTTTTAAAAATCCCTAGGCAGTCACCATAGGATATAATCAGGCTTATAGCAACGTTTCAAACAAATCTCTAAAAAAATTTTCAGAATTTCTGCAACTAAAAAAAATCCCAAATAGAACAATACAGTAAAAAGTATAATCAATAAAAATTACTTTAGGCAGAGTAATTGGTAGAACCACACCTACGGTGCATCTTCACATGTACAAAGTACATGTGAAACTTACTAGGTGTAGAATATTAATGTCTTGACACAATAAAACTAAGAAAATGCTGGGAAGGTTATGCTAACCAGTCTGATGAAAACATTTCAAACTGTATATAAAACCAGCCCATTGTACCTCATGATTGCATTAAGGTACACAGCTATGATTTCATTAAAAAATTACTTTAGGCTTTCTTCAAGGTCAAGAAGCTTGGCATGTAAAAAGCATATTTTAAGAGTAAACTATTTTTGAAAGCCTCAAATATAATCATTTCACAAATAATAAATGATAGGTATCAGGCATATAATAGTTAAAAAGACAGACCAGGATTTTATAGCAGCCCAAAATAAACATATTAAACAGTTAATTACAAGCACTGAATTAATAATTGTTAAGAGGGTAAAGTAATAAAACCAGTGGAAGTACATATAGGATCACTACAAAGAAAATGAAGTTTTAACTAAATGAAGAAAGTTCACAACAGAGGCTATGAATCACTGGAGATTCCTTTTTTTTAAATTTCAAAATATTAACCAGGTACAAGTGTTTGAGATGAGAAGTACACCACTGAGGAAAAATGAATACCTGTATCAGTGAGGAAATGAAACTGGCCACTGGACCCAGAGGGCTTTTCAATTCAGGCTGCACTGAGGGCTTCTTTTCAGCCAGACTTGTCAGAGTCAGAAGCACAGTGAAAAAGACCCAGTTGCCATCTGTCCCCAGATTTATGCTAGCATGAATTACTGAAATTTAGTGGTTACAAACCAGAGCAGAGAAATCGGCTCCAGGCTGAGCCCTGTAAGTAGAGTTCCTTAGTTCAGCACAGTATTCTGAAATTGATCCATTCAATACAATTATCACCTTTAACACAGAAACAGGGTTTTTTCTTGACAGCAACTTAAACAAATGTTTATATTTTAATTAACATATAGATGGTGAAATAAAAATTCAGAGAATTTTAAAGCTATAAGAAGAAATTTCAGAGAAACTATTTTCCCAGACACCATCTCAAACACAAGCGTATAAACACCATTTCTCGGGAGGACATAATTTACTCTGCTCTGACTTTGGAGAAACTGAAATCAAAAGTTTGGGGAAGCACCTTGCAGTTTATATCCTAGTTTTCAACAAGTGATTTTTTTGGCCTTAAACAAGTTACTTAATCTTTTTGAATCTCACTACCCTCATTTATAAAATAGAGCTAAAAAGCCTCCTTCACAGAATTGTGGGATTCCAACTGTGAAAAGTGAATCCTTGCCTGGCAGAATAGGAACCAAATGAAGTTTCATAGGCCCTTTTCTTCAGACCCACTCCTTCCCCCTTCAGTAAAACCAAATAAGACGAAAGAAAAGAGAAAGAACTTACCTTTCTAACAAAGTCAGAGTCCAAATAGGAGATGGCGTCCAGACACAAGGAAAAATCGGTAAAATCAAATTCACCTGTTAGCTATTAAGTGGAGAAGTTGGGGCCTCCTGGGCAGAGAATCTCTGCCTCTAGTTCAGTGATAAATACAAAGTGGGTGCTTAATAAAATGGAATTTATTTTAATATAATGAAAAGAATGACTAAACTGAATAAATGAATGAGTGACTGATGTCCATCTGAAAGGTTCTTTGCGCCCCTACACGAATACTTTTTTCACTGCTCTTGCCTTTTAAATCGGTGGTTTTCAATACTGGCTTCATAATAAAATTGCGTGACTTTCATGTTAATCTGAATTTTTTAATTAAAAAAATAAAATTGCATGAGTAACTTTTAAAATCCCTATGCCCATGGAATTTGTGGGGTCATCAGTAATTTTTAATGTCCCCCAGGTGATTCCAACATGCTGGCAAGGCTGGTCACAGGTTCATCTCCTCTAGTCTCTGTCCCACCTAATATGGGTTTACTTGATGACAAACATCACCATTCTCTTTCAGTGCCTTTGAGGTAATAATCAGTTAATTGTTCTATTTTGTCCTACTTTACTAACAGATGAGAATTAAATAATGCATGCAGCCCTTCATGTATTCCATTCCATTTGGTAACTAAGCCCAGGTGGAATCATTAGTAATAGCAGAAATTTTGGATAGATTTGAAATTTTAGACAGATTTGAAATGGATTACAGTTCTCACTGAGCAGTAGAATAACTTGAAAGGGTAAAGCACCCTCTCTTGCTCTACGTCTAACTAACTTAGAAACCCAGCCTCCATTTTTTGTGTGTGTGGTTGTTGTTGTTGTTTGTTTGTTTTTTATAATAAGTAGGATTTTTGGTAAATGCAAATGCAGGGGCAGCAGAGTAAAATCCCTCATGAGCGCAGGGCCCACCACTTATCCAGGGGACCACAATCAGTGAAATATTTGACCCCACAGCCATCTGGAATGGGCTGCTATTCAGCCACCATTTCTTCAAATCCATCTGAGTTAAACTTAGTAAAGCCCCACTTATTTGAGATGTGAATCTTCAAGGAAACTTGAACCTGGCCCTGAATGGGGCCTCAATCTCATGCTCCTTGTTTTGCAGTTTAGTGTGGATGGACATCATGAATTGGCCAATGTGAACCCTGGCCACAGTGCCCTGGGGCTTTCCAGAGGCACCACTTATCCCTGTCTGGAGCCTGGCTTGGGGACAAGGTCTGACACATGAATGTATGTGGGAAAGGACTGTCTCCAAGGTCCCTTAGAGCAACTCATACAAGAAACAGCTGTATACACTACCAACAGGAGGCTGCTGTTTGTAGCCATTGTACCAGCCCCTCCTCTTATACCAATTGAATCAGAATCTCAGAAGTTGAGACCAGGCATAAGAATTTTTTTTAAACCTAGGGATAACTTCTGTAAGGTAGGAATTGTTCATGTTGCTATATACAGGACACTGCTGCCATCAACTTCAAAGGCATCGGCTCCAGTGGTCAGTAGAGAAGGTAAAGCAGAGTAATGAGACCCTCATTTAAATATAATCCTGCTGGTTCTTCTTGAAATGTATAGCTCTCAAACCATCTAAGGACTAAGGAAGGCAGGGCGAGGTCAGCTTTGCCCTCTTTGGTCTGTAAGTGTAACCTAGACAGAATACACTCTTTTTAATCTCAATTTAATCCAAATTAATTTTCATGTAATTGCACATATTCGGAACATTATACTCTGATAGAGTGAGGCTGTCCATTTGGGGGCTTTTATTGCATTTATAATTAAGTCTATTAGTAATTAAATATCGATCTGTCCTTTTAAAAAGCATAAGGCCACCAGAATCCTAATTTACATAGTGCATAAATGTGGTCATATTAGACATCTTGTTTTTTCTTTTGTACTCTGTTATCACTTGTTAGCTTTTCTCTGTTTTTGAGCCCCCCTTCCCCCTTCCCCACTTAACATTTATTACATCTTTCCTTCCCAAGAAAATCATGATAAATATGTAGTAACTCCCTCCTCGATGCCACAGGCAGCATGGAGCTCAGGACAGCCCCTGTGTGGCTGCTCCTCAGCCTGCTGAGTGCTCTGGTGGCTGCCACGGGTGAGGATTTTGACTTGTCCCAATCCACTCTGACCCACCAAAAGCCCAGCCCTAGGGACAATTTAAACTCAGAAGATCCTTTGGTGGTGGTGGAGGTAACAATGGCCTAGCACTGCCTAACCAACCCAAGCCCAAGCCAAATTCAAACCCAACCCATGTGGTACCACTGGTGGCTTCTCAGATGCCGGGCTTGCTGATGGAATGTCAGGTGCAAAAGGTGGAGGAAGTCCCAGAAACAAGGAGGAACAGGCCGACTCCCCTGGCATGATCTTTAGAATTGTGGGGGCTGTAGTGATGGCTATGGCTGGAGCTAATTCCATCTCTAGTGCTTACCAGAAAAGAAACTGTGCTTGAAATAAAACATGGGACAGGGCAGAGGAGTAGGCTTTGTACTTTGGTGTAAGACCCATCCTTGTCCCATGCCACTAAGTGGGCACTTGTACTCCCCTCAGCCAAAGTCCTTGAGGGGTTCCTGTATGATGTGAAAATCTGACCATTATCAAGTCCCAGTATTACGATCATCCCCACCACTATACCTGACCTGACACAGAACTCCAGGCAGTTCCCAAATTACATGTACCTTCAACATATCTGAAACTTACATGGTAGCATTGACATTTGTAGTATTAGTAGTAGTAGTAGTACTATTGAATATAAGGTAAGATTTCCATCAGTTTCCTCAATAGGTTTTTCATTTACGAGGATTTTTTTATTTTAAAAAGAATTTAGAAACCAAAAAATAAAAAATAAAAACAAAAGAAAAATTGAAATGTAACTATTCTACCATATTTTCAGCATACACATGCATAAAATCTATCCATTTTTTCATTATTTGCTACATAAAAATACATCTTCTCTGTACTTTCTTGCTTCTTTTCCTTTTTACTCAAGATTATCTCATGAAAATTCTGCAAAGTACCTTGATAAATCTCTGATTCATTTTAAGTAGCTACAAAACAATTCATTATATATAAGTATTATATTTCAGTCATTAAAATAAATATTTACTGAGCAAAGTATCGCAAGAATGGAGGAAAAAGTATCCAATGTACACACCTTTATTATGATACTAATTTATACCTTTTATATGAATGCTATAACCAAATAGCCTAAGAATGTGGGGAGGAGGGAGGAAGAAGGGAGGGGGGAATGGGTGGAGGTAGGGGGATTGGAGGGACCATTTTTGAGGTCTATCTTACAGGGGTACAAGTGAAACTCTCTAAGAGTAGAATCAGAATGTTTTAAAACTATAACTGAGAAAATGACATGAAGGCTGTGT
>CAUYQV010097105.1:0-16821 GCA_963574575.1 Galagoides demidoff
CCTGTGGTCCCAGCTACTTGGGAGGCGGAGGCAGGAGACTCGCTTGAGCCCAGGAGTTGGAGGTTGCTATGAGCTGTGATGCCATGGCACTCTACCCAGGGGGGATAGCTTGAGGCTCCGTCTCAAAAAAAAAAAAAAAAAGAGACTCTGATCCCAGATGAAGTGAGAAGGGTACCAAGGGGAAATCACCCCCACTATGGCAGAACCAATGACTAAAAGTTATCCATGCCAACTGCAGTGGCTCACACCTGTAATCCCAGAACTTTGGGAGGCCAAGACAGGAGGATTGCTGAGGCCAGGAGTTCGAGACCAGCTTGGGAAACGTAGTGAGAGACTCCTATCTTTCCAAATGATAGAAAAATTAGCCAGGCATGGTGACACAGGCTTGGTGTCTCAGCCACTTGGAAGGCTGAGGCAGGAGGATGGCTTGAGCCCAGGAGTTCAAAGACAAAGCGAGCTATTGATTGTGCCACTGCACTCCAACCAGAGGTGACAGGATAAGGTCCTATGTCTTTAAAAAAAAAAAAGAGAGAGAGACAGATATGCAAATAAAATAGAGAAATGGCAACTCTGCAAATAACTTAGGGAAATGACAACTCTGCAAATAAAATAGAGGAAAAAAAAGTGCAACTATGCAAACAAAATAGATAGTGTGTGTGTGTGTGTGTGTGTAAAGGAGAGTGTGAGAGACTTCCGTTTGTTGACCCTGACAGCTGAGTGCTGCCATTAAAGCAATTGTAAAGGAATAGAACCTTAAGAAGCCAAAGAAGGCATAAGGGGAGACGCGAGCAAACAAGAGATGTCTACAAAGTCTAGAAGACAGAAAGCAGGCTGGTGAGCACTTGCTGATAGAGCAGAGCAGATGTAAGGCCAACCAGAGAAAAGTCTGTTTGTACCACAGAACCCAGGAAGGATGCAGAACCCGGAGGCAGCAGGCACCTTCGAAGGTGTCTGGACCGTAGCTCGACTGAGAGTCTGCATGAGAAGGAAGACCCTGCCTCACCTCCTCCTGAGATTTATTATTTTGAATGGTGGAATTTGAGAGCCTTGGGCCCAAATGGAAGCAGGGGCAACTGCCCTACACAAAACATAGAAGTTAAGGCCCGTCTTGGCTGGACATGATGGCTGGCACCTGTAATCCCAGCAGTTAGGGAGGCTGAGGAGGGAGGATCACTTGAGTCCAGGATTTTGAGGCTGCAATGAGCTGTGAGACTGCCCTATAGTCTGGGCGGCAGATCGAGATCCTGTCTCAAAAAAAAAAACCTGTATGTAGAGGAACGGACTCTACCCTCTTCTCTGCCTCAGCTGCGGGCACTCTGACAGATACCCAGCTTAAAAACACCCTTGGGACACCAGCGGGTCTAGGTCTAGGACACAGAGCCCGTGGCAGCAGGGTGGGGCTGGGTGAAGCAAGGGAGGTGCCAGCTGCTTGCAAAACATTGATGTGGGCACGGAAAAAGTTAGTCATCAAGATGACCGCTCTTCTAACACATTAAAAGCCATGATGAACCAGAGATCAGTATTTGAAAGAAAAGCAAGCTACTGCTTCACCCACCTCCCCGCATCTTGGTTCTGGGGCCAATAGAACTTAATTTGCTGGAACAGGCAGCCAGCCTACAGGCTATAGTTTGCCAACCTGATTTTTAGAAATATGATGTTAAAATATTATTTATCTTGTTTACTGAGCTTTTGTTTTATTTATTATTTGTTTTTGAGACAGAGTCTCACTTCATTAGAGTACCATGGCGTTATGGCTCACAGCAACCTCAAACTCTTGGGCTCAAGCAATTCTCTTGCCTCAGCCTCCAGAGTAGCTGAGACTACAGGCGCCTGCCACAACCCCTGGCTGTTTTTAGAGATGAGGTCTCACTCTGGTTCAGGTTGGTCTCGAACTTGTGAGCTCAGGCCCCTTGGCCTCCCAGAGTGTTAGGATTATAGGTGTGAGCCACTGCCATTGGCTTTGATTACTGAGCTTTTGGATGTCCCTTGCCTTCCCTTAAACTTGGCACCCAGATGGAGTGCCTCACTCAGCACTGCAGGACAGAGAAGGTGTCCAGCTTACAGGGGACATAGGCAGCCCCTCAGCCCAGGCCAGGCCCTTCAGCTTCAGCCCTGCCTTTGCAGTTGGAGGTTCTAAGCAGCTCTTTGGTGACTCACTCTGGAGATTGAATAGCTGGTACCGGTCGCCTAAGGAATTCATCCAACATGAAAAATGGAGATGGGAACAAGCAGAAGGGAATGGAAAGAAGAGGGAGCGGAGGGGAGGAAAAAAAGAAAAGAATAGAAGAGAAAGAAGAAAAAAGAAAAATCAGAGATGCAGTAGCTGATATCAGGCCTTTTGGCTCCCAGGAGCGGCTTATGGTTTATTGTTTTAATGCCAGTCCTATCTCAATCCTCTCTGCCATTTTGAAATCCCAAAAGGGCTAAGCAGCAAAAGATTTGGTGTATTTGTGTTTTTCGGCAGCAAAACCTGATCTGAACTGACCTGCGGCTACTGCAGCCTTTATTTATGCCCTTAGCATGGACCTTCTTATTTCACTGCAGAAATCTCCAGGTGGGGGCAGCTAATTTGTGTTGCCCCACAACCACGGGAGTGTTCTATAATGTAGCATGTATGTACCATATTATCTTGCTGAAATATGTACTCTGAACTTTGGCTCAATCCTGGCCTATGGGTTTCAGATAAGGGATTGTGGGTCAATACTTAAATCTCCTTTACTGGGGATGCATTAGCAATTTCTGAATTTGCCTTCGTATGTCCACTAAATCAGAAAATAGAATGTGTTTATCAACAGGACCAAGTTATGACTTGAATGGGCCAGAAGCACCTTCATGGGCCCCATCCTCCATAAAACAGTAGTAAAATTTTATTTTACAAGTACATTGGTGTAAAGATGAATATAATCCAGGCTGGATTGTAGTCATTATTTTCTTGATTTTAAAAGAAATGAAAAACTTTGCTTAAAGTGTCATGGTCCTTAGGCCCTGAGCCTTCTGTGAGAAAAGAGAAGCCGCCCTGGTTGCCAATGTGGTCTGATGGTGCTCAGGTCAGACCCCAGGCGACTGGTTCAGATAAGAAGGAGATACTCTGGAAGGAAGGCAAGTATTAGATTGGGAGCAGAGGAAGCGAGGACCAGGATTAAGTGGAAGTTGCAGAATAGAGGATTAAAAAAAGAGAGGTTTCAGGTTAAATTGTGTCCCACCAAAAGGTTAATGGAAGCCCTAACCCTTGGTACCTGTGAACGTGACCTTGTTTGGACTCTGCAGATGCAATCAAGTTAAAATGAGGTCATGCTGAAATTAAAGTGGGCCCCAATCCAATGACCCGTCTTCTTATAAGCAAAGGGGAATTTGAACACAGACATACTGGAAAGAAGACCACGTGTGGATAGAGGCAGAGATTAGGGAGAGGCAGACACCACAAATCGCAGGTCGCCCCCAGAAGCTAGGAGAGGTGCGTGAAACAGATTTTCGTTCTGACTTCCCAGAAGGAACCATCTCTGCCTACAACACCTTGATATCCAAATTCCGATTTCCGGAACTGTGAGAGAATAAATTTCTGCTGTTTGCATCCACCAAGTTCATGGTACTTTGTGATAGCAGCCCTAGCAAGGGAATAGAGGAAGAGCAGAGAACAGGCCAATGAGAGCTGTTGTTCAGTGGAATCCACTGCAGGGCACGTTCATGCCCCGAAAACCCCTTTGCCTGATAGACTCACCTGCTCACTGCTAGGAACACCCTGATGGTGAGGCTGCCTGGGTCTCACTGCTACCGCTTTCTCACTGGGGGCTGCCTGGGAGCACCTGGAGGATCAGAACCCACGGCTTTAAACAGAGAGTATGAACAAAGAGATCCGCCTGACTTCTCTCCTGTCAAATACAGCCGGCACTACTGAGGAAGCCCGTGTTCCCATGTTCCATGCTTAATCCATTCTTTGGTTGGGTCCATGATACAGAACTGTCCAGTTCTCCCTTTCAGGTTCTGAGGAACCAAAGGGCACAACAAAAACAACCTTTCTCAGTCCTCACCCCAATCTTCCCCCTGAAATTGGACACCTATGGACACCAAACTCCCATTTTCAAAAGACCGGTGGACTTCATTTTTAAAACTTTTTTTTTTTTTTATAGAGACAGAGTTTAGAGTTTCACTTTGTCGCCCTTGGAAGAGTGCTGTGACGTCACAGCTCACAGCAACCTCCAACTCCTGGGCTTAGGCGATTCTCTTGCCTCAGCCTCCTGAGTAGCTGGGACTACAGGCGCCCGCCACAATGCCCAGCTATTTTTTTTGTTGTTGCAGTTTGGCCAGGGCCAGGTTTGAACCCACCACACTTGGTATATGGGGCCAGAGCCCTACCCACTGAACCACAGGCGCAGCCAGACCAGTGCACTTTAAAGAATAGCTCAGAAAGTCCGTGCTTGCTGAGGACTCCCTGAGAGTTGGCCAACCAAGGAGCACCCCAAGAGCTCCCCATGGGGGAGGGCTGTAGGCAAAGCAGAGATTGGGTGTATAGGCACAAAGGCAGTGATGCCACCAGGTGAGGCTAAAGGAAATCACACACAGCGGGCAGTGAAGGCGTCTGGGGAGGCCTGAACCTGCCTTCTGGAAACAAACAGCTTTTTCATATTTTCAGACCCCTTTCCTAGGCTGCAGGCAGCTATGTGCAGACATGACGCCTTCCTTCACCCTTGTCAAAGGCTTCCTCCAAGGGCTCCTGGGACGTTTCCTGCTGCTGCTCCTAACACTGGGTGTCAAGAAAACCTATCGATTTTAAAATGCAATCAATCCCCTGGTTTAATGACTCAGCTGTTGCTGCACCGTGAGGGATTTGACCAGAACTGAAGTTTTGCCCAACTGGAAATATTTCTGATTTTTAATGGATTGTGAGTCATTTGCCGTTGACAAAATTTACCACTGATTCATGATGAGAGGACATTAGTTAAGAAATGGTTATGAAGATGAGATTGGTTACTTTAAATGAAGTTTATAATTAATAATAGATGCTTTATTTTCCCCGTTCCAAATTTGATGGGTTCACTAACAGTTTTGCAAGACAGAAGAAAACACAACCAGATAGAATACATCTATCGGTGAAGAGATGGGTTCTGATTTAATAGACACAAAGGTATGAAAAATTATGCTATCTGGATCTAGGAAAATATGGCGGGGAGCATTTGTTTAATTTCATAAAAATCGGTGAAGTGAATGGCGTCCTAAGCTCCCACTTTACAGACATGAGATCTGAGGCTCCAAGAGGTGACTCTCCCCAGGGTCACTCAGATGGTAGGTGACAGAGCTGAAACTCAGCCTAAATTTATTGACTCAAACAGTCAACAAATTATATGGACTGAAGCCAGGGCCTAGTTGGCCATGATCTGGTTTCAACCGAGACCTCATAGCCATATCTGAAACCTGCAGGATGCAAGTGCCGATGGTGAATTTTCTACCTTGCCTTTCTGCATCAATCAGGCTATTGCAGAGAACCTCCAGATTCTCTGTCATTCCATAGAACCATAGGGAATCCATTGACTTGAGATGCCTGCACCAGCTAGCAGCTCTTTGAAGTGCCTGCGACATCAACGCAGCCTGTGTTTGCTAATACTGTGCCAGAACCACAGGTCTTGCATCTAAATTGACTACAGATGTATAACCCTGCATCGTCATAAACTGGGCCTAATTGTTTAAAAATAACAAATCCCTCAATGCCATTTAATATCTCAGTTGACGTCAAAAGACGTCCACGGGGATGATGTTCCCTTCATTCTTCAATGGACCCTGGAGGGCACACTAAAATGCGTTTACAAATGACATCCAGCCGACTTGCCAAGACTGACCATGGGAAAGGATATCCTTTAAGACACACGCTGCTACTCCATGGAAGTCTGGAGTATCAGTTTTTCAGAGAAGCTATATTTGGAACTTTTATTTTCCTTCCTGAAATCAAACCAACGTGGCCAATGAAGAAGCTCCAGGGCTTCCCAGAGTCTTCCTACCACTCTAACTGTGCTCTTAATGATTTAAAGGACAAAATAACAGCTGGTGTTCTAAGTCACTGGGTCTTAACTTTGGCTGCACATTGGCGCTAACTCGGCATTTTAAAAGCTACAAATGCCCAGGCACACACCCCAAAATTCTGATTCCATTGGTCTGGGGTTCAGCCTGAGCAGTAAGGCTTTTTAAATATTCCCCCTATGGTTTTAACGTGTAGGCAAAGCTACGAGCCTCTTCCTGAGGTGAGAAGTCAGCTAAACCCTTGACCTCTATTGGCCACTGATGGGAACAAGGGGGGCATTTTTCCAAGTTTAATTTGATTTTATTATTACTCTATTTCCACTTTCTTCTATACAATTATACTACGTATTGGCTAGCAAAGCAATTTGCAAATATTAGGTAGAAATATCACGTAGAAATATAACTTGAGAACTTTACATACAATTCCACGGGTGTCGTCGGATCAGTTGGCCCAATTCCATACGGGCCACTGCAGTCATTTGTGAAGCATCATAAAATTTTAGTGCAGAGTTAATTTGCCTTCAAGATTTATAATGAACGTTAAGTGGTGTAAAAAAATTAACTTCAAAAAAACTTAAATACACATTTAATTATTGTCAAAACGACTCCCAGGACATTAATAAGCACTAAATGAGTGTGAGAAAAATATACAGCAAGTTTTGGATGAGACTCTCTTGAAATCAAACTTTGCAATTGGTCCATAAACCTCATCAAGTCTTCTAGAAAACATAATCATTTAACGAGAATTGTCAAGTGTATTTGTTTTTCAATCTGACAGTTTTTGACAACACCCAACACAAGCCACCTGCTATATCTAGACACTGTAGGATATAATTATAGAAATAGTAACATTATTTTAAAACTCTGAACAGGAAAAGTAGCAGCTAATATTGAACTTTAAGCTTCTCGTAGTATGTTAAGCTCAAGCTTCACTGGCTCTAGCCTCTGACCCAGTATGTGAGGGAGGAGAGTTGGTCTTTTGCCACAGAAATAGCAAAGTAACGACATTTCCCTCCCATTGTATCTCCAGCCCTGTTTCTGGCAGGGTCTGAAAGTAATATTCCAGTTCAATTTCTAACTTGGAATTTTCATGTTTACCTGTTCAAATGAATAAGATCATCACCACATTTGATTTTCCAAATTTATTCTCACATTCCTGCTAATGTACACGCAAATCAAAGATCACACCAGGCCGCTTCACCTACATTTAGAGTTGTTTCAACACTTAAGTTTTAGGCCTGCTTGCCTGTTTATTACTATCCTTCCTTACAGCACTTGCTACCAACCCAGATTTGGGGGCCAGAAATCATATATTTTGTTGGAAAGCTTTGATAAAACAAAAGGAGTGGCTTACCACTTTTCTGTTGATGTCCTTTCTAATTTCTCATTCCATGACTCACAGCAGCCTAGAGTGGTACCCTCCGTGCAGGAGGTGGCTGAGGCGAGAAACTGGCTAACTTCCTGAAATAGGTCACTTTACCATCAGCAGAACCTAGCGTGTGGTTTGCAGAAGTTTATGTGGAAAGAAGGGAACTTGTGATTTCTTAACTGTTGCCAAATCATTTATTGACTGTGATTTAAAATTGCGAGAACGTTATTTATAAAATGATTTAACTAGAACCCAAGCCAGATGTAGACGGTGTGTTTTGGGGAGTTTGAGCTTATTTGTGGGGTAGGGGGAAGAAAATGGGGACATTTTTCCTTTTACTGAGCAAACTTTAGTGTACTCTTTAAAAAAAAAAAACTTTAACACAAATTTCTACTCAATTTAAGATTTCCCAAAGTCATTTTTTGTTGTATAGTTCACACATGTGGGCGAATAACACAGGCACTGCCTCATCTCCACTGTACATATCTCAGACATAACGCATAGCTCAGGTAGGTGTGAGTCTCCCGCCTGGTTGTGGCTACAAAGTGGGTGTCTTTTTCCTGGGTGTCCCTGCATTTCACCCAGCACCTGGCATGTAGTACAGGCTCAATAAATGCTCAGTGAAGAAATGAGAGAGTGAATCGGTGATGTGCAGTCATGAAGCTGGAAAATGTAATTTTCCTGACTTGGTCTGCCAAATGAATTAGATTCCAAATTCTCAGAATGAAGGCTTTAAAAGGATTAGCCAAGAGCAAAGGTCAACAGACTGCAGCCTTCAACCCAAACCTGGACAGGAAGCGATAAAGACCAGATGATGATATTGGAATCCTAGCTCTAAACTCCAATGATGTAAGACGTTGCCACCTCCACAAATGATTCCATTTTTCTCATTATTAGACTGCGAAATGCTATTACCACCACAAATAATTTTATTTTTCTCATTGTAGACCTGTGTTACAAAAAAAACTACCCTCAATTATTGTATTTTGAATTTTATCCATTAAATAATTGTGGGAATGTATTTTTCTCTGCCTATCTAAGTGCCCACATAATACCCCATGTTGGCTCTTGGCCTATAGAACCCAGAATATTTACTATCTGGCCTTTTACAGAAAAAGTTTGCTGGGCGGGTGCAGAGGCTCACGCCTGTAATCCAAGCACTCTGAGAGGCTGAGGCAGGTGGAATGCTTGAGCTCAGGAGTTCGAGACTAGCCTGAGCAAGAGGGAGGCCCTATCTCTAGAAATAGCCTGGTGTTGTGGCAAGCGGCTATAATCCCAGCTACTCCAGAGAGAATCACTTGAGTCCAAGAGTCTGAGGTTGCTGTGAGCTATGACTCTACAGCTCTCTACCAAGGGCAACAGGCTATAACTCTGCCTCAAAAAAAAAAAAAAAAAAAGAGAGATGTAATGTGTTTTATCTTGCCTCACACCCCTAGGATGGGAGAAAATAATATTGGGGATAGGGTGGGTAGGGGGGACACTTTGTTGGGAAGGACAGCCTGTCAACAGTCACAGAGTGGCTCTCGTGGTCATTCTTGGATTGACCTCTAACAACCAGTCAGTAGGGCAATTCAAGACGTGATGTAAGGTTCAGGAAATGATTCCAGTGCCATCAGAGTGCAGCCCTTGCCTTTGTGGGAGAACCATCACAATCATGAGCTCAAAGACCTCAGCCGGTGGCCTCCCAGTCTCTGGGTTTCCCTTGAAACATTTGCTCAGAAATCAAGTAAAGAAAGTAAGGAAAAATGACCTCCAATGTAGACTAAATGATGCCCCTCGGGACCGGAGGGTTTATCAGCTTTCCCAGAAAAGCCAGACTCAGGTGGTCTGACTGCTGGGCCACAGGGTGTCAGCCAATTACAGACCAGTCATTTGGGATCACTTACAGTATGATTGTGTGTGTGTGTGTGTGATCATATGCATATGTTATATACAGTCTAAGGCAGTGATTTTCAACCTATGTGTCATGGCATGGTAGTGTGGCATGAGAGGATCCCAGGTGTGCTGTGAACATTTTTAAAAATCATTAATTAAATTAATAAAAAAATAAAAAAAAAATTAAAAAAGAAGAAAATTAAAATCATTAATTAAATTATTTCCAAAAGAAATTCAAAGCCCAATGGGTACATTCTTGTTTTTACTCTTTTTCTTTGGTCAACATAATTTAAACGTGCTGAGGAAGTTTAACTATAGGTTCAACTGTGTTGTGAGATAAAAAAAAAAAAATCCTAAAACACTGGACTAATGTCTGTGCTGACAAACTCATAAAAAAGGGCTATGTATCACATCAGCTGAGCCTTCTCAGTTTTTCCCACACAACGAAATGAAAATGGAATCGACATCAGGTTGGGAAGGTCACTGTGAGCTGCAAACTCCTCCCACGTGAAACGTGGCCAGGTGATCCCGCCTCTGCCCAAGCACGCCCTTGGTGGCCAGGTCTGTTCTCCTGTCCTGCCCTGCACCGCCCTGCGAGGCCCAAAGTCCCAGGTAATCTCCTAGACTAATTTGTCCTTGTCCTTCCCCCTGCCATCCATGCTGACACAGATCTTTATAGCAAAACAGAGATCTGTCGACCGGGAGTGGTGGCTCCCACCTGTAATCCTAGCACTCTGGGAGGCTGAGGCCCATGGATTGCTTGAGCTCAGGAGTTTGAGCCCAGCCTCAGCAAGAGTGAGACCTCATCTCTACTAAAAATAGAAAAACTAGCGGGATGTTGTGCCAGGCGCCTGTAATCCCAGCTACTCAGAGGGCTGAGGCAGGAGGATCGCTTGAACCCAGGAGTTTGAGCTTGCCCAGGCTTTCTACTCAGGACAACAGAGGGAATCAATCTCTCTCTCTCTTTCTCTCTCTCAAAAAAGATATGTCATTAATGGCTCATGTCAGGCAAGCCTGCCAGTCAACCAGCAATGTGCACACCTACTAATCACTGGCAGATGAGCCTCAGTTGTGTCCCCTCTTAAATGGGGTTAAGAATAGTAGTATCTTTTTTATATGATGCTTTACAGGATTCAATGTGGTCACACTTGTGCAACTTAAGTACCTGGCACTAAGTAAGTGACAGGTGACTTCACGAAGAACCTATCTAACAGAAGAAAGTAAACCATCAAACAGAAAGTGAGAGAAATGAACTCAGGGCACAAAATTACCCCCCTGAAGGGAAAATTCACAATACAACTGGCCCCTTTGTTTTATTTAATTAAAACTCCTGGGCCGGGTGCAGTGGCTCATGCCTGTAGTCCTAGCACTCTGGGAGATGGAGGCAGGAGGATTGTTTGAGTCATGAGTTCAAGACCAGCATGAGCAAGAGCAAGACCCCATCCTTAAAACAATAGCCAGGCATCCTGGCAGGAGTCTGTTGTCTCAGGTACTTCGGAACCTGAGGCAGGAGGATCGCTTGAGCCCAAGAATCTGAGGTTGCTGTGAGCTGTGACTCCACAGCACTCTACCCAGGGCAACAGTGAGACTCTGTCACAAAGAAAGAAAAAAAGAAAACAAGAAAACAAGAACAACAAAAAATCCTTGTGTGGCCTAACTTGTTATCTCTGAGAGTTCTTTCTCAGCGTCTAAGAGCACTAAGCAGAAAACAGGGGTGTGAGCTCCCTGCTCTAACCCTGCCTCAGTTCTCCCCAGCGCTAGATTCCAAGGACTGTGACCAGCCGGAAGGAGCACCTGCAACCATTTCACTTCAGCTTCTGTTATCAGTCTCCTGAAGCAGAGAAAAAAAGAAGCCATTTTAACCCTTGTAAACACCAGCCGCTTTCCCTCAGCTGCCCAGAACTCCTTTTTCGTGAGATGTGGCCTTTCTCTTTCTCCCCGCCCCCTATTTCCTTCCTGCTTCTTTCTGTCCTAATTACTGTGTGAGAATTCATTCTCCAACCTGCCATGAATACCTAGTCAATTTTCACCCTAACAATAAGCATTCGATTAGCAGAGCTGACATTATCATTATACTCTTGGCTTTTTTTTTTTTTTTTTTTGCAGTTTTTGGCCAGGGCTGGGTTTGAACCTACCACCTCTGGCATATGGGGTTGGCACCCTACTTCTTTGAGCCACAGGCGCTGCCGGGCTTTTTTTTTCTTTAAAAAAAATTTTTTTAGACAAGGTCCCACTCCCTCCTCAGGCTAGAGTGCTATAGCGTCACAGCTCACAGCAACCTCAAACTTCTGGGCTCAAGTGATCCTCCTGCCTCAGCCTCCCCAGCAACTGGGACTACAGGTGCACACCAAATGCCAAGCTATTTTTTTCTATTTTTAGTAGAGATGATGTCTTGATCTTGCACAGGCTGGTCTTGAACTCCTAAGCTCAAGTGATCCTCCTGCCTTGGTCTCCCAGAGTCTAGGATCACAGGTGTGAGTCACCGCGCCCGGTCTCCCCTTGCTGTGACTTCACTCATTCTTGGTCTGTTGCCCACAGTAGGCCCGGAAAACCACTTTCTGGGGCCACACCCAGCCCTGGACACAGCCCTTTCTTCTCAAGTCAATGACCACCAGAGAATTCATAAGGTAGCAAATGGCTTCCCCAGGTCTGGGCTGTCACAAGGTGCCACATAAGGAAATAATGTGGAACTCTGGAGAAGGCTGAAGGCCTGGGGAAACACCAAGGCCTGGAATCCGTCGTTTATCATGAAAAACAAAAGTGAAATCAGTGCTAAATACAGGAAAGTATAAAATGGAAGGACTCGTATTAAAAAAATCACACAAAATTAAAAAATTTTAAATTTCTTATTATGATGGGTACATAATAGTTCTGTGTATTGATGGGGTTCATGTGATGTTTCCAATACAGGCAAACAACGTGTGCCGATGAAATGGGAGTAATTAGGGTCTCCGTCACCTCAAGCATCATATGGCATGTCTTTTCTTTTTAAACCACACCCACCATTTGCACAAGATCATTTCTTTGTGTTAGGAACATTCCAATGCTGCTCTTAGTTATTTTAAAACATATAATAAGGTATTGCTAACTATAGCCACTCTCTGTATAAAGAGCTAAAGAACTCAATAGGAAAAAAAATCTGATTTAAAAATGGACAAAAGATTTGAATAGATGTTTCTCAAAAAATAGGACGCACGAACAGCGAACGGGCACGTGACAGAAGGCTCTGCATCACTAATCACCTAGAACTGCAGATCAAAATCCCAGGGAGATATCATTCCGCCCCAGTTCAAATGGCTTTTCCAAGAAGCCAGGCGATAGTGAATGCTGACTGGGATGGGGAGAAAGCGGAACCCTCATACGCTGTTTGTGGGCATGTAAATTAGTGCAAGTACCACGGAGAACAGTATGGAGCTTCCTCAAAAACTAAAAATAGAACTACCACATGACCCAGCAATCCCACTACTGGTTATCTACCCCAAAGAAAGGAAGTCGGTATGTTAAAGAGATAGCTGCACTCCGGCGGCCATTGCACCACTAGTCACAGTAGCCAAGATAGACATCAACCTAAGCGTGTCCATCAACAGATGAACGGGCAAAGATGTATACACAATGGAATATTATGCAGCCACAAAAAGAAAGCAAACCTGTCATTTGAAAGAGCATGGATTGAACTAGAGGTTATTACGTTAAGTGGAAAACAAAACAGGCATAGAAAGACAAATGTTGCACGTTTTTACTTGTATGTGAGAACTTTAGAAAGAAAAAAAAATTAGGTCAGGTGCAGTGGCTCGCATCTGTAATCCCAGCATTTGGGGAGGCTGAAGCCAGAGGATTCCTTAAGTCTAGGAGTTTGAGACTAACCTGGGCAGGATCGTGAGACCCGTCTCTACAAAAACAATTTTAAAAATCAGTTAGGCATGGTGGTGCATGCAAGTAGTCGCAGCAACTTGAGAGGCTGAGGCAAGAGGATCACTTGAACCCAGAAGATGGAGGTTACAGTGAGCCATGATGATGCGGCTGAGTTCTAGCCTGGGCAATGGAGCTAGACCTTGTCTCAAAAAAACAAAAAAAATTGAACTCATAGGGATAGGGCTGTTATCAGAGGGTGGGAAGGAAGGGGAGGCTAAAGTGGGAGTGGTTAACGGTGCAAAAATACAGTTAGAATGAATACGAACTAGTATTCAGTAGCACAGTATGGTGACTACAGTCGTTAAGGAGAAACATTTTTTCAGTAAAGGACTTGGATGAAGAAATGCACAAGAGGTTAATAACGTGCTGCCACCAGATGGCGCTCACCGCCCAATATTTCAGACTTCCTGATCAGGCAGGTAGAATTTGTAATTTTTGTGGGCTAATGCGTCAGATAAAATGAGCACACAATTTGGGGTAGTGCCTGTGACTCAAGGAGTAGGGCGCCAGCCCCTTATACCAGGGGAGGTGGGTTCAAGCCTGGCCTGGCCAAAATTGCAAAAAAGAAAAAAAAATGAGCATACAATTTTAAGCTTTTGTATAAGTTAACAAAATGTCTAAAAGTTGGCAGCGCCCATAGCCCAGTAGGTAGGGTGCTGCCCACATACACCAAGGTTGCCAGGTTCGAACCTGGCCTGGGCCAGCCAAATGACAATGACAACTGCAACAAAAAAATAGCTGGGTACTGTGGCGGACGCCTGTAGTCCCAGCTATTCAGGAGGCTAAGGCAAGAGAATCACTTAAACCCAAGTGTTTGATGTTGCTGTGAGCTGTGATGCCACGGCACTATACTGAGGGCAACATAGTGAGATTCTGCCTCAAAAAAAAAAAACTGTGTAAAAGTTATATTCCTGATATTTTTGGCAGTTTGAGACAAGGAAAGCCAAGTTTCCAAATAAAAACAAGTTTTATTCACAATTTGCCCCACAGGTATCAAAGTGCTTAAGATTTAAGAAAAGCAAGCACCATGAAACACTAAATTCCCAAGTAGAGAGAAGTCAATTTCATAAACGATGAATGATGTAAAGTCAAGTAGGTGGATCCTGTTGGCCAGTGAAGCTTGAGAACAGCATCAACAGAGCAAGGCCAGTCGCACCAGCTTCACCTGGACCTGGCTCATTAGAGATGCAAATTTGCAGGTCCCAATTCCAGACCTACTGAATTAGAAAGCCCCTCAGGTGATTTTGATGCTTGCTGAAGCTTGAGAACAGTTGCAACAGAGCAATGATTCTGGAGTAGTGGTTCTCATCTTGGCCTGTACATTGGAATCACCCCTGAGCTTTAAAATCGAAAAGTTCTGGCTACAGCCCAGGCCAATGAAATTAGAATCTCCATAGTGGGGCCCAGGCATGGGTCTTTTTAAAGCTTCTCAGGTAATTTCAAGGGGCAGCAAAGAATCACTGTAACAGGTCAGGGAGTTGATATCTGAATTACCAGGACTGTGTCACAATAAATACTGTATATACTCCCGGAGGATGTCCTGGTATTATCCTCACCCTGAAAATCTCTGCAGTTCTAGCCCTTGGTATTAATGGGATAAGGCTGTCTTCCATCCGTGTGTCTGACAGTGCAGGTCTGAGGTGGAGCCTGAGATGCCGAGCCTGAATTTCTAATGAACTCCTAGGCGGTGCACAAGTTGCTGGGCCAGGGACCACAATTTGAGTAGCAAGTCCTTGCTCAAGGTGTCCATTGCCGAAGAAGTCTTCAACTGCGTGTCTCCTGTTCAGCTGTCTTCCTTGAGCTCCACAGATGGTGGGCACTGGATGACTCAACCTCTCTAATGAGGTATTCGAAGGCTCCCAAGTTCAATGTGACTAAGATGCACCCATTGTCTCCCACCTTCAAAGATGCTTGTCTTTCAGTGTCATCTTGTTCAATTAACACATTCGTCATCTTACATGAGTGACCTTCCTCAGGGAAGCCTGCTGCCTCCACCTCCCTCCAGCCTGACTTGGTTCTCTGAGTTGTCACATGAGAATTATATAATTTTACACAAACCTCTTCCTTTCTTTCATCACACTTGAATCTCCTTCATTGTAATAATCTCATGAATGGGTTTCTGAATAAGCTCTGGGAGAACAAGGACAATCTCTGCTTTTGCTCACCAGTTGTGTCCTCACCCCCAGCACTGTGTCCTCACAGTGGTCACACAATAAATAGTTATTGACTGGCTGAGCGAATATAACTGGCAGCTTCTGAGCATGACATCTATACTTTGCAGAATACGCATTCCATGGTTACATTCCAGACCGTCTCAGAAATGCCTAGATTCTAGAACCCAATCTGTAACAGTGAGTCTTAGAAATTAATCTTCAGCCCCTGAAGGTAGGGACTCTGTCTTCTATAAGGTAGATTCGTAACGAGGGGACACTTATAAACTTGTGAACACCTGTAAACTCTATTCTATAGAGAAGAGTCTTCCTCATCTTATGACAAGCATGACATCGTGTTTTCCAGAGCTAATTTACCCGGATTGACGATTTAGTTGAGAACTTGCTAATTTGTTGTTGATTCAGAAGGGTACTTTAGAGGGACTTTTCCCCCTACATTTCAACATCCATGCCTGAAATGGGGAAGGATGGGGTCTCGTCCTTCTTCCCCTTTCCCCTTCCCAGTGCTGCTCACGAGAGACGGAGTGATCTGTGGGATTGGCAGCAATGGGGAAACAGTCCCTACTCCTGCTGGCTCGCGTTCTCTCGGGACAGCCTGTCACCAGCAGAAGGCACCTTTTCTGTGCTTCTGCTGCCCTGAGGTGAGCTCTGTTTGCCAGAGAGCCCTCGCTCTGGGTTGCAGGCTGCCTCGGTATTCTTTTCTCCCTGTGATTGAGTGGTGGAATGGGTGAGTCGCAGGACCCCAGGTCCCAGCTACGGCCACGTGACTCAGTACACGCTGGTCTTAACTGCACCTGGGTCCAGGGGGCAATCACTCAGCTGGAGGGAGGAGCAAGTAACTGGCTCCCTTGAACCCCAGCAGTTTTGACAACGCCACCCTTCTAAGTGGAATTCTAAGTTTCACAAAGCCTGGACTTGGCCTGACTTTGGAGGCCAGTGCCTCTGATGAGCAGACAAGCCCTGTCCAGAATATTTTCAGAACAAACCACTTCATACTTTTGTATCAGTATATAAACTAGTATTTTCTTTTTTTTTGAGACACAGCCTCAAGCTGTTCCCCTGGGTAGAGTGCCATGGCATCAAAGCTCACAGCAACCTCCAACTCCTGGGCTCAATCGAGTCTCCTGCCTCTGCCTCCCAAGTAGCTGGGACCACAGGTGCCCGCCACAACGCCCGGCTATTTTTTGGTTGCAACCATCATTGTTGTTTGGCAGGCCCGGGCTGGGGATTCGAACCTGGCACCTTAGGTGTACGTGGCTGGCACTTTAGCCACTTGAGCCACAGGCGCCAAGCCTAAACTAGTATTTTCAACTCTTTTTATCTCATGTACACTTGAACCTATAGTTAAACTTCTGTAGCACACTTAAATTATGTTGATTAAAAAATTAAAAATAACCCATACGTACTGTCTTTGAACTACTTTCGAAAATAATTAATAGGCTCGGCACCTGTGGCTCAAGTGGCTAAGGTGCCAACCACATACAC
>CAUYQV010097109.1:0-26967 GCA_963574575.1 Galagoides demidoff
AAATGTTCTTCTTAGCAAAGTATCTCAAGAATGGAAGAAAAAGTATCCAATGTACACAGCCCTATTTTGAAACTAATTCATAGCTTTTATAGGAATGTTATAACCTAATTATAGCCTTAGAATATGGGAAGGGGGTGGGAGGGAAAAATGAGGGGGGTGGATGGGGGGAGGGAGATTGGTGGGGTCACCTCTATGGTTTATCTTACAAGGGTACAAGTGAATCTTTCTAAAAGCAGAGTATGAATATCTTAACTCAATAACTAAGAAAATGACATGAAGGTTATCTTGACCAGTTTGATGAGAGTATTTCAGGATATACATGAAAACAGCATACTGTACTCCATGATTGCATTAATGTACAGTTATGCTATAAGAAATTAAAAAAAAAAGAAAAAAGAAAAAAAATACTCCTCTTGTTTTCTTGCTTGCATTTTTTTTTCCCAGTTTTGGCGAGGGCTGGGTTTGAACCCACCACCTCCAGAATATGAGGCCAGTGCCCTACTCCTTTGAGCCACAGGCACAGTCCGTTGCTTGCATTGTTTACAAATCTGCTGCTGTCTTGTTTAACTTTGTTCCTCTTATATATAATGTCTTTTGTTCTCTGGCTACTTCTAAAATTTTCTCTTATCACTTTTGATATGATGTACTTTGATTTTTTTTTCTTTTTGATTCTTGTATTGGCATTGGTTTGGCTTCTTGTATCCATGGATTTTTAGTTTCATTAAATTTAGGGACAGAGGGTGGCACCTATGGCTCAAAGGAGTAGGACGCAGGCCCTATAAGCTGGAGATGGCAGGTTCAAACCTAGCCCTGGCCAAAAAAAAATAAATGAATAAATAAATAAATAATAAAAATTTAGAGAAAAAATGGTCAGTAAAAAAGTTTGTTCTATAACCTCTCTTTCAACCCAGTTATTAAATGGGTAATGGTAATTAAATCCATTTACCCATTTAATAACTGGGTTGAAGTTGTCCTATAATTCACTCATGCTCCTTTATTTCTAAAATGCTTTTAACCTCTCTTTGTCTTTTAAATAGTTTCCATGACTTTATCTTCAAGTTCACTTAACTTTTTTTCTGCAGTGTTTAATCTGCCATTAATTTTATGCAGTGCATTTTTAACTTTAGGTGCCATGGTTTTCATAAATTCAATTTATATTTCTTTTATCTCTTCTATGTTTTTCCTGAATACAATCTATCTTTTCAACAGGTTTTTGAATATATAAAATACAACATAATCACTGTTTAAATATCTTCATCTAATAATTACAGTATCTGTGCAAGATATACGGCTTTGATTAATTTTCTCCTTATTATGGGTTGTATTTTCCAGGTATTTTGCATAAATGATAATTTCTTATTGGATGCCGTCCACTGAAATTTACCATATTGGGTTCTGATAATTTTGTTTTATTTGAAATATTTTTGATTGCTTTTTTTTCTGGGATACAACTGCTTGGAAAAGCTTGATCCTTTTGGGCCTTGCTTTTAGGATTTCTTAGGCGTGACTGAAACTGTGTTCAGTCTAATTTTTTTCTATTACTGAGGCAAAATGCTTCCATGTACTCTATGCAGTGTTATAGAGAGCATGAGGTTCTCTAGTTGGACCTGAAACAAGCTACCCAGTGCTTGTGTTTAAACCATTGCATTTAAATTGTTGAAGTGACAGTGCCTCTGTCGGGGTTGTTATAGTTGTTCTTTCCTCACCTTGTCTCCTCCCTGCTCTGATTAGTCCTCAGCTGAGCACTCAAGGGGAAGCCTTTGAAGATCTCTGGGGTTTTCTATTCACACAGCCCTGTCCCCTCCGGTGATCTCTCCTGGTAACACTAGAAGCCTGTGTCTCCACAGACCCCCAGCTCCACCTCCTCAACTCAGGGGCTCTATCGGGCTTTGACAGGGTTCCTTTTCCCTAAGCAAAAGTCTGGAAATTTATTCAAAAAGTAAACTCTTTTGGGGGGATTATTTTTCTTCATTGCCTGATATTCAGTACACTGAAAATCTTTTTTTTTTACACAGTTTTCCTGCTTTATTCTGTTCTTTAACCCCCTTTTACAGGTAAAGGTGGCTTCTTTGAGGTCATTTGTGAAAATAAATTTTGGTAGGAAAGCAACACCCTTGATCCCATAGTTGATAGCAGTTCCACGGAATTTTCTGTGGTGAGACGCCTACCTTATTTCTTGATGTTGCTGCCATTTTCAATTGCTGTTCCCCATTTGTGGTATTGACTATTACATCGGTTAGAAATCGGGAAAAAACAGACACATCTCTATCTTCTTTTAAGGAAAACATAGTTCAAGTCCGTGAGAAAGCTAGAAAAGCAGGCTGTGGTGAGCTTCCAGGGGCCCCTCCGGGGCGCGGAGCGACATGGTCACCACACGGCTGGGAACGCACTGCTGCCTTGGGGAGGACCGTCGAATCTGGAATGGGGGCTGCAGAACCCAGCTGCACTTGCCATCATCTGCATCAGCGCGATGGAGTCCTTATGTGCTGTCTCCGTCCTTCCCTTATTTCTGAACCTAATCCATGAGGTAGAATCTTTAATCAAGAGGTATTTATACACAATGATTGAGTCTTTGAAGCTGAAAGCCAAACTTTCCGGGTTTAAATTCCACCTGTACATAATTGCACCTGTGTGTGCCTCAGGCTTCGTAAAATGGAGAAATTATTAGACACTACTATATGATGTTGTTGTGAGGAGTAAATTTTGAATGCTTGGAATAGTGCCTGTTGCCCAAAAACTGCTAGGTAAAGACTAGGGATCATAGCAGTATTATTATTACTACTGTCACTATTATTAGCAGCAGCAGCAAGAGATCTTAGCCTTACAGCCTTCTGGGTACAAAAAGACCCATTAATAGAAGGTATCTATCCAGTACACAGCTTCAGGGCCCATAGTTAAAAATATAAGATTAATGTAAATGTAGATTTGATGTAATTTGGATAGGATCAGTTTAGTAAACCCAAACAGAGAAATTTCTGAAATAAACATAGTGAAACAGTGACTGAATTATAGTGAATTCACCAAAATGGTATCAACAATATGGAGCAGGAGGAACCTGCTCTTCAGGTGACTTTCCCATATCACGTGGTGTCCCTCTCTTTAACTATAACTGCATCTCAATTGGGTAGTAGTAATAAAAGTGGGGTTCACTTATAAAGAATAGGGAGTGAGAGGGACTGAAATTCTGAGTATACAGCAGACTTAAAAGTGAAAATTGGACACTATGTTTTTGAGAATATGTATTTTTGTAAATTAAATAGTTCCAACTGATAATAGCTTAACAGTGGGAACTAATATAATTAATCACATGCAATTTATTGTGATAACTGCCACACACAGAAGAAATGTAGTTAATCTTCACAAAGGAAGTCAGGAGAAGTAGACACAAAAGTAACACTTAGAAAATAAGGTCATTCGCTCTGAGATTAAGAATCTGCAATGTCAAGATGATAAAGACTATACCATTATTAATACTGAATTTATTGACGGGACTAGCAAAGGAAAAAAAAACCCTTATCATTTATTGTTTAATTGCCAAGTAAAAATTATACATATATATGTATATATTTTATGAAATCATAGCTGTGTATATTAATGCAGTCATGGGGGTATAATGTGCTGGTTTTATATACAATTTGAAATATTTTCATCAAATTGGTTAACATAGCCTTCATGGCATTTTCTTAGTTATTGTGCTAAGACATTTGTATTCTACATTTAGTAGTTTCAAATGTACCTTTGTAAGATGCAGCATAGGTGTGGTCCCACCAATTATCCTCCCTTCACCCATCCTCCCCCTTCCCCTCTCCTCCCATCCTTAATCATCAGAGAAATGCAAATCAAAACCACTTTGAGATATCATCTAACTCCAGTAAGATTAGCCCACATCACAAAAATCCCAAAGCCAGAGATGTTGGCATGGATGTGGATAAAAGGGGACACTTCTACTCTGCTGGTGGGAATGCAAACTAATATGTCCCTTTTGGAAAGAAGTTTGGAGAACACTTAGAGAACTAAAAACAGACCTGCCATTCGATCCTACAATTCCTCTACTAGGTATATATTCAGAAGACCGAAAATCACACTATAACAAAAATACTCATACCAGAGGTTTATTGCAACCCAATTCATAATTGCTAACTCATGGAAGAAGCCCAAGTGCCTATTGACCCATGAATGGATCAATAAATTGTGGTATATGTATGCCATGGAATATTATGCAGCCCTAAAGAAAGATGGAGACTTTACCTCTTTCATGTTTACATTGATGGAGCTGGAACATATTCTTCTTAGCAAGTATCTCAAGAATGGAAAGGGAGGAAAGATTATATATATTTATGATGTACAACATAATGTTTTCATTTATGTATACAGTGTGGAAGGGCTAAAAAAAGATTTTTAATAAATGGATTACTTTATATGCTTATTTTTTGCACTGAGAATACTTAAAATCTACTGTTAGCAGTTTTCAAGTATACAATGTATTATTAACCATTGTCCCAATGATATATAATAGGTCTCTTGAACTTCTTCCTCTGTCTAACTAAAATTGTGTCCTTAGGCCAAAATCTCCTCATTCTCCCCAGTCTCTGGTAGCCACTATTTTACTTTCTGTGCCCCTCTTCTGTCAATCCCACACATTAGTTCTGGTATCATAAGCATCACTCTTTCTGTGACTGGCTTATTCCTCTTAATGTTCTTTTGGTTCATTCATGTTGTTTCAAATGCAAACACTTCTTTCTTTTTATAGCACTGAATGGTACCTATTGTGTATATATGTCACATTTTCATTATCCATTGACAGATGCTTAGGTTGACTCCATGTCTCAGCTATTGTAAATAAAGCTGGCTGTAATGAACATGAGAGTACAATATCTCTTTAACATACACATTTCAGATCCTTTAGATATTTACCAAGCAGAGGGGTTGCTGGATAATACAGTGATTCTACTTTTAATGTTTTCAGGACCTCAACACTGTTTTTACATTTTATATTACAACCAATTTACATATCCACATCTTCACCAACGCACACTATTTGTCTTTTTTTATAACAGCCATTCTAACAGGTGTGAAGTGACATCTCATTGTGGTTTAAATTTGCATTTCCCTGATGATTAGTGAAGCTGAGTACCTTTTTATATGCCTGTTGGCCATCTGTATGGCTTCTTTTAAGAAACGTCTATTCAGGTCTTTTGCTCATTTTTTAATTTGGTTATTTGTTTTCTTAGCCTTGAGTTGTTTGAATTTCTTACATATTTTGGATATTATCCCTTTATCATATGTATGCTTGGCAAATATATTGACCCATTCCATAAGTTGTGTCTTCACACTGTTGATTATTTCATTTGCTGAGCAGAAGCTTTTTAGTTTGATGTGACTCCATTTGCCTGTTTTTGCTTTTGTTGCCTGTGCCTTTCAGGCCATATCCAAAAAGTCCTTTACTAGATCAATGCCCTGGAGCTTTTCCACTATGTCTTCTTGTAGTTTTACAGTTTTGGGTCTTATGTTTAAGTCTTTAATCCATTTTGAGTTGACTTTTGTATATGGTGTGAGATAAAGGTCTAATTTAATTTTTTTTGTATTTGAATATTCTATTTCACAAGCATAACTTATTAGAGAGACTGTGTTCTTTCCATTGTGTATACTTACCATATTTTCCAAAACTCAATTGACCATAAGTGGATGGATTTATTTCTGAGATCTCTATTTTGTTTTGTTGATCTGTGTGTCCAGTTTCATGTTACCATGCTGTTTTGATTATGATAGCTTTGTATTAGACTTTTTAATAAGGTAGTATAATGCTTTTGGTGGTGTTCTTTTTGCCTGATATTGCCTTGCCTATTCAAGTTGTTTATGATTCCATGAGAATTTTAGAACTTTTTTTTATTTCTATAAGGCAAATGTCATTGGTCTTAGACATTGTAGATCAATCTGTAAATCAATTTGAATAGTATGGATATGTTGCCAGAATTTCTCTCTGCTGGGTCCTTGATCTCAGAGATTTGAAGAATGAACCCATGGACTGTGGAAGTAAGTGACAGGACAGTATTCATTGATGAAAAGATTGATAGGCTAAAAAGGGAGAGCAGAACCTCAGACAGTGGAGATGAAGCAACCCAAGTAGGAACCCCCCCTCTCAGCCTGAGTCTTCAGGAGGTTTAAATGCTGCTTGTTCTATCCAATGTGCAGGGTATTTGGGGAAGTATGTCATAATTGGCTAGAGGTCTGTGGGCAGAAAATTATCCTAAAGTTAGCAAAGGAATGTTGTCTTTGCAGTTCTTGACCCAGGAAAGGGAGCAAGGTGTGTGCTCTCTACTCCAGGAGGAACCACCCAGAACCCCTCAGGATGCTTTTTTCATGATGTTGCAGGAGCCCATAGGATGCATTGTGCCTAAAGATGGGACCTGTGATGAGACTGATTTCTGGGCTGTTTGTGCCTAAAGATGGGGCCTGTGATGAGACTGATTTCTGAGCTTATAACAGGCCTAGAAAATGGGGTTCTCTGTCCAGCCCTAAATGGAGGAATGCCATATATCAGATATTTTAACACTATTAATTCTTCTAATCCATAAACACAATATATATTTTCATTTATTTGTATCTTCTTCAGTATTTTTCATCAACATTCTATAGTTTTCAGTGTCTAGATCTTTCATTTCTTTGGTTAAATTTATCTCTAAGTCTTATTCTTTAATAACTATTATAAATGAACTTTGTCTTGATTTCTTTTTCAGATAGTTTGATGTTTGTGTATAGAAATACTACTGATCTTTGTATGTGATTTTGTAATGTGCAACTTTACTGAACTTAATTAGTTCTAACAGTTTTTGGTAGCATGTTTAGGGTTTTATATACATAAGATTATGTTGCCAACAGGGAAAATTTATCTTCTTTTTTCCTGATTTAGATGACTTTTTCTTTCTTTCTCTTACCTACTTTCTCTAACAAGAACTTCCACTTTCAGGAGAAGTGATGAGAGGATATCTTGTCTTGTTCCTCATCATAGAGGGAAAGCTTTTATCTTTCCACTGTTGATTATCATGTTAGATACGGGTGGTATTTGGCCTTTATTGCGTGAAGTACATTCCTTCTAATCCATACCTAGCTTTTTAAGAGTTTTTATCATGAAAGGAAGTTGAATTTTGTTGAACACCTTTTACCTACTGAGATAATCAAATGATTTGGTTCTTCATTCTGTTAATCTAGGGTATCACAGTTATTGATTATCATATGCTGAACCATCCTTGCACCCCAGGGATAAATTTCACTTGATTGAGATGACTGATTCCTACAATGTGCTGTTGATTTTGATTGGCTAATATTTTGTTGAGAATTTTTCATCCATGTTTATCAAGATATTGGCCTATAATTTGATTTATTTATTATTATTATTTTGGATTTTTTGGCCAGGGCCAGGTTTGAAACTGCCAGGGCTGGCACCCCACTCCTTTGAGCCACAGGTGCCACCTATTTTTTTTTTTTTGTAGAGTTTTTTTTCCTGGCATTGGGATCCTGGTAATACTGGACTACTAAAATGTGTTTGGAAGTTTCCCTCTACTTCACTTCCATGCTTGCTGTCATTCTTTGTAATTAGATGATTTTCTCTACTGGTATCCTTTGTTTCCTTACATTTTATCTTTTGTACAAATACAATAGATTTTTACTTTGTGGTGACCATGAGACATCTCAAAGTAAGTGATCATAGGTTATTTAAACAGGTAAGAACTTAACTTTGATTACATAAAGAAAAACTCCACATTTTATAACATCTCTCCATATTTTGTGTTTTTGATGTCACAAAATAATATCTTTATATTTTATACTCCTTAAATTATTATAGCTAGTATTATATTTAGTACTTTAATACTTTTGTCTTTTAACAAAGATATAACTGATTTCCTTACCACCATTACAATGTCAAAGCATTAATTCGATTGTGTACGATGAACCCTTAAACAATGCAGGGATTAGGGCTACCCACACCCTACATCAGGCATCCTCAAACTATAGCCCATGGGCCACTTGTGGCCCGCCTAGGACATTTATCTGGCCTGATGGGTGTTTTTGCCACCACTGCCTGTCCTGCTTAGAAGCCAACTTGTCCTGGGGCCCATTGTCCGGCCCTCCAATGGTCTGAGGGACAGTAAACTGGCCCCCTGTTTAAAAACTTTGAGGACCCCTGCCCTACACAGTTGAAATCTGTCTATAACTTTTGACTCTCCAAATGCCTAACTGCTATTGCCTACTTTCTTACCAGTAGCATAAACTGTTAATTAAGACATGAATAGATTAGTGTCTATATATAGATGTATGTATTCATGACATTTCTAGCTTTTTCTTATTTAAAAAAAAATTTCTAAGCTACATGCAAGTGTTTCAAATTGTTGTAAATCTTCAAAATTTTCTCTATTTATGTAAAAAAATGTATGTATGTGGACTAATGCAATTCAAACCTGTCTTGTTCAAGGGTCAGTTGTACTTACTTTTACCAGTGAGTTTTGCACTTTCCTATGTTTTCATGTTACTAATTAGTATTCTTTTCTTTCAACTTTAAGGACTCCTTTTAGCACTTTAAAACTGATCTATAGATGTTGAGTGCCTCACCTTTTATTTGACTGAGAAAGTCTGTATCCTTCTTTCATTTCTGAAGGGCAGATTTACTCAGTAAAGTACTCTTGGTTGACAAGTGTGTTTTTTCTTTTTGTTTTTCCTTTAGTGTTTTTTTTTTTTTTTTTGAGACAGAGGCTCACTTTGCAGTCCTCAGTAAAGTGCCATGATGTCATAGTTCACAGCAACCTCAACCTCTTGGGCACAGTGATCCTCTTGTCTCAACCTCCCAAGTAGCTGAGACTATAGGTGCCTGCTGTAGCACCCGGCTATTTCTTAGAGACGGGGTCCCACTCTTGCTCAGGCTGGTCTCAAACTCTTGAGCTCAGGTGATCTACCAGCCTTGGCCTCCTAGAATGCTAGAATTATAGGCATGAGCCACTGCACTTGGCCCTGCACTGAACTTCTTTAAGACAATCATTTATTGTTTTGAATTATTGTTTAGGCAGTTTATATGTCTCCCTTTCTTTAGGGATAACTCCTGAAAAATTATTGTGTTCTCTCAAAGGTGTTATAGCTCCTTGTTTTTTAAAGTTTCTTGTTGCTTTACGTTAATGTCTGCACTTTTCATGCTGCAGTCACCTCTTCTAGATTTTATGGGCTAATTTCTGGGGTCTCGCTGTACATGGCAGCTGAGCTGGTGACTAGAGTGCAGTCATGCACAGTGCAAGCTTGGTCCAGGGCTTGGAGTGTGAACTAGCTTGCCAGGATTATTGCTCCAGTGTTTGAGTCATGGGCAGGCCCAGTATGTAGAGAGCAGGCTGTGAGGTGGCAGGGCCCCCACAGCCTGGGGAGCATTCAGAGAATGACTCCCCAACTATTTCTCCTTTTCCAAAACAACCATGTTCCTTTCTTCATGTTCCCTCTGCCAGAAGGCAGTAGATCTTTCATTGTGTAGTTAATTTTTAGGAGCTATGCAGAAATCCTTGTGATCATTCCCTTTTTACTTGTTAACATATATTAACGAAGTTGAGTAGAAATCATTAACAGGATGATTTGTCCTTGTTAAAGTTATTTATTTTCCAATCATATTGTAAGACCAAAAATATGTCTTTTGTCTATATTACTCCCCAATAAACAACCCTGCCAAGATACTATAAAATAAAGCTGGTTTTGTGTTTTGGGATTGGCTGTAGCCATCAGCAGAGTCAGACCTCCCAACCCCATCTTGTGTTATATTTTCCTCATCCCCATCTCTTCTGCTCTGATTCGTTCTTCTTCCCCACTCAAGCTTGCAAAACCAGTATACCCATAGAACTCAGCTCTGGAGTGTGGGGACTCCCAGGGTGGCTGTGGTTATGCAAGGTGATGGTTCCTTTCTTGAAGTAGTTCACCAGTGTCTGCTCCATGGGTAAGGCACAAGTATGTAGCTCTGTCTCTTTCTCTAGAGTTTTCTGGAAGAAATGGATATTTGTAACCTCAATGGCCAAAGATGCCATTGTTCTCTGTGGAGTAGGACTCTAGGGACCACAGTGCATACTGCCTTGTATCTGATAGCAATAGCTTAACCCTTTCTTCTTTTGTCCTAGCCATCTCCAGGCACCTCAGGTTTGCCAGTATCATATGGATACTCTCTGATGTTTGCTCCCCAGTGTTGTTGCAGATTCTTTAATAGGTCCAGAAGCTTCGATAGGCTATTTTGGTTTATGAATAGTCTGTAATTTTTTGCTGGGGGGTGAATGACGGGTATGTCCTTCCCCATCCTAAATGTTAGGAAGGGTTTTTCTTGGCTCATGTCAAGTCATGACAGTAGTGCAGTGACAGGCAAGGGAAAGTCTAAGTGATTAAAAGAACAAGAAGCCAAAACAACAAATGCAGTTTTAATGCAGAAAAGTCTCATTTTAGATGGTGGGTTTTTTGTATACCTGTCAATTGATTAAAAAACACATTATGGCAAAAGCACAAATCTACCCTCCTTTCCAACTTCTGTAGTTATTTTGTTCTTTTTACATGTAAGAGGTCAGGATCAGGAGAACTGCTAGAAATAATATCATGATACATGCTCTTAAAGATTGCTCTTAAGTCACACAAGGTGTTCCATCAAATGTAAAGATGTTTTTCTTTTTCTGGGAAATAGTGTCATAAATGATGCAAACAAAAACATTAACGTATCCATTCTAGCATAAATGACTACACAATGACTTATTGTACTGAGGAACTAGCAGGAAAAACAAAAAAATAATTTCTTAAAACAAGTATGAACACCAAAAAAGTACTAAAAAGTACATTTGAGGAGTCATCACACCAAAAAAAAGAGAAAAGAAAATGACTCTTTCCCTCTTTTTCTGTATAGATATCTATCCTAATATATAATTACATTTTGATTGTAATTATAGATATTTAGATATTTATCCTAATATATACATTTACATTATAACATATATGCTATATATATCTGGAGAGTTATTTTCTTTTACCTTTTCTCTTATAATGTGCATATAAAATATATAATTCCAACATGTTCTCTCTCTCTCTCTCATGTCTTAGTCTCCTAGATTCTATTCATCTATCCTTTACTTTTTTTCTCCCAATTTTTATTTATTGTATTTAATGGCAAGATTTTACTATTGTTTTAGGGCTTTTTTTGTAATATGGTAGGTACTTTTACTGATACTATATCAATGTGCTATTATGTCCATTGTCTTTTCCTTTTCCATGTATCCTTTGCTCTGACATAAATGTTTGACCTTGACTAGGGGTCTGTACTGTCAAGTCTCCTCTGGATTTCTGGCATCACGTTGCTTTTCTCAAACTTACCTGTATGTAACAAGTTGTCAATATTTTGAGGCAAAATATAATGCCTAGGTTGTAAAATATAACATCTAGATTAATGAGTTTTGATAATCATATAAATTTGTGCAACTACAACTCCAGAAAAAGCTGAGATAATTTTCTCCCATAAGCTTGCCCTGTGCCCTGACCTAGGCAGTTTACTACCTTCAGGGGGTAACTACCATTCTTCTAATAATTAGTGATGCCTATTTCAAGTTTTCATATAAATGGAATCAAATATTATTTATTCTTTTGTGTCAGGATTCTTTCATTAAATACGATATTTTTGAGATTTATTCTTGTAGAAATTATCAGTTCACTCATGTTCAGTTTTTGTAAGTGGTATTCCATTTTTTGAATATGTTAACAGTTTATTTCTTGATAGATATTTGGGTTGCCTCTAGAATTAGCTTTTATTATTAAATCTGCTATTAATACTATTGTATAAGTCTTTGTGTAAACATTTATATGCATTTATTTTGAGTAATACCTGATAGTAGAATGCTGAATCACAGGGCAAGTTTAAGTTTAATTTCATGAGAAAATTCTAAACACTTTTCTAGGACAGTTGCACTATTCTACCCTGGCCACTTTGCTACTGCAACTGAGGCTGAGCTGGGGGCTCTCAAATCACCTGCTTATGAAATCTCTGCCTGTTCCAAGGTCATGAAGATATTCACTACAATTTATAGTGGAAGCTCTATTATTATAGCTTTTCCAGTAGGTCTATGATCTAGCTCAAAATAATCTTTACTTGTAGAGTGAGATAGGAATTAAAAATCATTTATTTTTCATAGAAATATCCAATTATTTAAGCACAATTTGTTAAAACAAAACTCTCTTTCCTTAATTGCATTAACTTCATAGTTTGGAAAAATTTAACTTATCACAGTGTTTTTCAACATTTTTTTATCTCACAGCACACTTGAACCTATGAATTTCCATGGCACATTTAAGTTGATCAAAAAAAGAGTAAAAAAATGAATATAATTACAGTGCTTTTAACCTTTGATAATAATTTTCATTAATGATCTTTAAAAAATTTGCAGCACACCTAAGATCCTTTCAGGGCACACCACGGTACTGCTGCGCACTAGTTAAATACCACTGACTTATCGCATAAGTGTGTGGATTTTCCACATATTTTTTAGACTCCCTATTGTATTATAAACAATATTTTAAAGATGAATTTCTCAAGACTTCATTGATAGTTGGTAAAGATAAAATATGTTTTGGATATTGACCTTCTATCTAGCAACATAGCTAACTTTATTTGCTAATTCTAGTTCATTTTAATTTTTTGTTTACAGGATTCCATTTTCTAAATATAGACACTTGTCTTTGAATAACAATATTTTTGCTTTTAACTTTCTAAAAGTTATGTCACTTCTGTTACTTGTCTTATTACAATGGCTAGATTTTCTAATTCAATGTTGAGTACAAATAGTATAAACGAATATCTTTCTTCTGGTCTTGATGTTAGGATAAAACAATCAGTTTTTCAGCAGTAGGTATGTTAGCTAGTTTTAGCTTTTCCTCAGATTGAGCAATTTCCCTTCTTTGTGTATTTCTACTATATATATATGTATATGTGTTTATATATATATAGTATATTCTCATGAATATAAATTGAATTTACTCTAATGCTTTTGCAGTATTTGTTGAGATCATAAAATTTTTCTGTATTATATTATGATGAGATGACTTATAGTGATCAAATTTTTATGATTAATATATCTTTTCCTTTTGGGCTAAAGCCTTGTCATATAATGTCATTCTTCTGTACATAGTGGGTCTTTTTCCTCTACCTACTTTTAAATTGTTCTTTTACTACTAGTTTTCAGAAATTATAAGTGCCTTGGTATAATTTTCTTCAAGCTTCTTGTAGTTGTGGTTTGTTAAGATTTTTGGATTTGTGAATTTATAGTTTCCATCAAATGGAGGACATTTTCAGTCATTTCTTCAATTTTTTTCTGCTCTCTACTGTAGTAATTTCAATTACATATACAATAGGCCCCTTGAAGTTGCCTGCAGTTCCTAGACACTGTTTATTTCATTGAACTTTTAGTCTTTTCCTCCTTGTGTTTTATTTTGGATTGTTTCTATTGTAATGTGTTCAGTTCCTTAATCTTTTCATCTTTAGTATGTAATCTGTCTTCAATCCCATTTAGTACAGTTTTTATTTCAGCCATTGTATTTTTATCTATGAAAGCCTGCTTTTATATAAATACAATGTATGTATACATGTTGCATACATGTATATATTCCATGACTCTAGCTAACCTGGTCAATCTTCTCTACCTTCTTGAAGCATCTTTTAATGTCAAGATCTTTTGATTCTAAGATACAAATACCAAGATGCAAGTTCCTTCCTTATAAAAATTACCATAGTATGTGCAATATAACCAAGGCATATCTTCCCAGGTACTTTAAATTTCTAGATTACTTATAATACTCAATATAATGTTAAATCCTATATAAATAGTTATTATGCTGTGTTTCCTTTTAAATTATATATTTTCATTGTCATTTTCAATTTTTTTCTCAAATATTTTTGACCTGTGGTTTTTTAAATTCTCACACACACAAACCATGGCCATGAAAGAGTGATTGTACCTACAATAACTTTTGTTTTAATGTCCTTGTATAAATTTTATCATTGACATCTTTTGAAAGTTTCTTCCTATTGTTTGGTTGATAGCTTATATTCTCCTGATTTTTTTCATGCTTGGAAGACATTCTGAATTTTACCTCGTTAGGTTCTGGTTATTTTTTGTATTCCTGTATTCTTGAGGATTTTTTTTAATCCTCTGGAGAGCAGTTAAATTATTAGGATATAGTTTGATCTTTGCTTTTAAGCTTTGTTAGCTGGAACCAGAGGAGCCTTTGTTTAGAGTTAATTTTATCTTGCTATTGAATAAATACCATTTTGAGTACTTTATTTAATGCTCCATGAATTATGAGGCTTTTTTACTCTGGCTGGTAGAAACACACACTGTTCCTGGACTGTATTTGCTCTGAAGATCATTCTGCCCACTCTTCTTTGCTGTTTATTCCCCTAAGCTTCTCTTACAACTCAGTTAAAGATTTCAGGGCAGTCCCCTCCTGTGAGCTCCCGCCGTAATAGTATAGCTCCCCCAGCAGTTGGGCATCGTGGGTGCCCACTGCCATCCCCTCCACACACAGGAATGTCTGCATCTAGTGGGGTGACCCGGAAATGCTCTTGTGGCAGTAAACAGGGAAATTTGAGGCCTCACCTTGGTTGTTTTTCCCCTCTTAGGGATCACTGTCCTGAAGTTCAATGACTGAAATCCCTACTTTATATATTTGAACTCAAGCCAAAGTCATTGAACAAGGAAACCAATTAAATACAGAAAATCGAGGTTGGTTTTCCAGGATATAAAACAGAGTGAAAAGGGGAAGAGAGGGGACTTGAAGGGGCAAAGAGAATATCCAGCATAAGTGATCAAAGAGGTTTTCATCTTAGCCCTTAAGAGAAATTCCCATGAATAAACTAGACTAAGTCCTTTGGCCTCATTTTCTATTCTACAGCTTCTAAGGACTCCACGACATATAAGAAACTTAATCATCCTACAATTTCGTAGTTGTGAAAATATATAATGTCAAAGTAATTTTGGCTGTTTTCTTGTCCACATTACTTGAAATAGAGGGCACTGTAAATCTAAAAGTTAGGAGTTCAGTCTCAATTTTATATAATGGTTCCTCACTATATCCAACAAAGTTGACTAAATGTGTTCAATATATCTGAATAATAATAGATTCAGTTTATTAAGAAATGTCTGTACACAAGGTACAGAATACACCTTTTACAGAAATTATTATTTAATCCTCAGAATTTCATTATAAGAAAGTTATTACTTTAATATCTAATTTTTATGTAAGAAACCTGAAAATCGAACTAGTTGAGCATTTTCACAATGATCATGGCAAATAAGTCGTTGAGCTCGGTTTAAGCTTTGGGCTTTCTGACTCCACATCTTGCTTTCTTGTCCCTCTTTCTGCTCTGGTGAAAAACAAAAAACAGTAACACAAGTTCAAAGACTGTTTTTATTGTTGAAATCTGTAAGAGAAATGAAAAGAAAATTATTCATATTTTCAATTCCAATATGAAGGTTAACACAAGTGTTCCTTTAGGCAACTTGCCCAGACTCCACCGTCTCCCCCCATAGCTCATCTTCTCATGTGTTGGGCTCCTCCCTCATATTGAACGATGAGTCCACTGCCACACTTCTCTGATAGTGAAAGGGAGAGGGGAAGAGAGTATTGGGCTTTAAGCCTTTTATTTAGTTACAGCTACTGAAATTTTTTCATGCATAAAGGCTGCAAAAGTGTACTCAAAAAGGGTTGGTTGGCATTTCAAAATGGTATTATCTATGTAAAGATAAGAGCATGCTATTTACACATCTTCCTTAAGACAAATGCCTGTGATGTTTTAAGGATTCTTTTTATCTTAAAACTGAGGTGTTTATGCTTGTTTTCTCATCTACTACTGCATTAGAAGCGACAAAAAGAAAAGCATGAATCCAGCCCTGATTGTCAATGCATTGTTAGGTACAGATGGATAGAAGCCAGCTCCTTCTGTATCAGCATTGGATTTAGTTGACCTTACTGACCTATTTATGGAGCACAGTATTTTATATCTATAATAATTATTGGACCTGATGCCAGAAAATAGGCACATACATGTCACATGTTAATGAATTCTGTATTATGGGAGATGTTCTGGAGAAAAGACCCCATTAAAGGTGTATTGATCACATTGTGCTGATTGGAGATTTGGTAGAATATACTAAGAGATCCCTTACATCTCTGTTATTCTATAATCTTAGGGCTCACAGGGATTAATATGTAATTCTATCCATATTGCTATGAACTTGTGATGCTATTAGAAATTTCTGACCATAACTAAGACAACAGCATAAGTACACAGCATATTTCTAGCCTTCCCATTGCAATTCATAAAAATAAAATTATAGACTTGTGGTATTTAAAGGACAATATAGGCAACTCTTCATTATTCAGATGAAAAAATAAAGACTTGGAGAAGTAAATTGACTTAAGTTTCCTGAGTTTCCTAGTGGTAGACATGGTAATTAAATCATGGGTGTTTAATAACAGTACACTATCTTCTATATCAAAAGATAGTATATAGTTCCAGTGTGAAGAAAAGGGCATCTCTGTGTTATATCAGTTATTAATGTTTTATACATTTCATGGCTCCATCTATACAGTGATAAGCTATCTTCTTCCTAGAAGTTGCATGAATGTTGCTTCATACTTGTAATTCTGAAATTATTATGGATGGAAGGTATGACATCTGTTGCTTATACTTTATCTTCATATGTCAAGAAAAAGATAAAACAATTTTCAAAAACAAAGCACGGACTGACAGGACACTAGGTTTATCTGGACATTTAATAGGGTGTACTATCATATTAATGATAAATGAAGTATGAAGAATAGACACTCTGAGTAGACATTCAGTTGTATTACAGGTATTGACTGGTTATCTTCAAACACTCCACATCAATAGGTGGTTTCAAATCTTAGCTGCAGACCTGGTTATGTGAAACAAGGCTTGTATTCTGAGCCATCCTAATTTATAATAAGCCAGCAAACCACACGTCAGCTGAGAGGCCCTTTGCTCTTCCAAGTTCTCTATGTTACTAAAATGACCTTGACCCCAAGGCTGACACAAATCTGGATCTCTCCCAAGCTCTGCAGATTTACAAGTGTTCACGAGCTCCTTTGTCGCCTTCATCTCCTGCTGCCACTTGCTACCCTCTTTCAGGACCCAATTCCCTTGCCAGTTTCCATCCACACCACAATAATGAGCAGCAGCATCTATCCCTCCCCAAACATTCATGAATGTGCCTTGGCAAAGGCCAGATTCCTGATGCACTAAAGAGCCTGAGAAACAGGAGAAGGGGAGGAGGTCTCGGCCCAGCCTGCAGTGAGCATGTGAAGACTGAAATTAACTGTGGTCCTCTGGGTACCTCTCCTGGCTCCCTCCTCTGTCTTCAGTGCCCAGTGTCCTCTCTTCTCTGTCCCCTGTGTACTCATCTCCTTCCCTTTCCCTTTCCTCTCTGAAGGACAAAAGCACTTTCCCCTGCCCAAACAACAAAGTTCCACTCTTTTCCCTGAGGCCTTCAGAATGCCCATAAGACCTTCTACACAGTAGGTAGAAGTAGGTAACTAAGCAGTTACCATATTTTCTCCTAACTTAAACAAAGACAGTCCTTGCTCTACAAATTAATTCTGGGAATATTTATAATCATTTACTTGCCACTTTTCTAGTTGTAAAGTAAATCCAGGGAGGGTACAAGAGAGCCAGATAGATAGAATTGGCCTATGAAAGACCCCAAAGTTATTAGCAGACTATCCTGGAATAAATTGTCTGCTTCTGGGTGTAGGGAAAAGAGATAAAAATAGGGTTAACAAATGCCACTTGCCTCAGTGAATGTTATTCAAGCTAAAATGTTGTAAAGTTATAGTGTTTAATGATTTGAATTTAAGTGATCACAATAATGCAAACTATTACCCTTATCCAAAGAAGTGACTTGTGAGCGCTTCCTCACTACTGGCCTCCTTCCCATGCCTCACCTCACCTGAGCCCCAAAGAAACCTCCTGGGACAAACAATTAGGAAATATCATTAGTTTGGTTTTGTAGATGCCAAGAGGATAAGTGATTTTTTTAAATAACTTCTCAAATTTAGCTGTTTTTCTCTATCTCACCACTACTGCATCCTCAGCTGTGACCACCCCTCTGTCCTGAATTTCCGTCGTTCAGTCTCCCCTCAGCGAGGGCTGTGGTTTGGATGTTTGCCCCCAACCCCATTCTCAGGTTGAAGTCCAATGCCAGGCGTTGAATGGGGCTGGGGAGCAGGTGTCTGGGGGCAGGTGTTGGGTCCCTTGGGAGGGCTTTGTGCTCTCTCCTGATAAGCTTTATTACTTCACAGGAGAGCTGGTTGTTTAAAAGTGCCTGATGCCTCTTCCCTCTCTCGGTCTCCCTCTCTCTCCATGTGACACACCTGCTCCCCTTCCCCTTCCTCAACTGGAAGCTCCCTGAAGCCCCCACCAGAAGCAGATGGCAGCGTCATGCTTCTGAACAGTCTGCAGAACTGTGAGCCAAATAAACCTCTTTTCCTTACATATTATTTGGTCTCAGATATATTCTTTATAGCATCACAAAATGGACTAATACAGTAACCAAAGAGATAGTTGAAGAATTCAGATTTGCTCCCTTCACGTCCTTTATCGAATTGCCTCAATGCACTTGTTGCCTGTGAGGGACACTCCTTAGCGCAGCTGGGAAAGTCTTCGGGCGCTGATTCCAAGTCTCTCATCACCTTTCCCCTCCCTCCTCTCAGCATTCCAAGCCCTGCAGAGGAGCCTGACTCCTCAATTGCACCAAGCTTTCTCTCCCTCTAGGGCCTTCCTACAGGTTGTTGCCTCTCCCTAGAAATAGTTCATCTCTAGACTTCCAACCTTGGTTGTCTATGTCTAAATAATCATTGATTGTCTTAACAAATCATTTAATCACAAATCACCTCATCTTTGAAGTCCAGATCAGGTGTGCCCACCACAGGAAACTGCCACAACAGTCCCACTGGGTACCTCTGCTTATATGTCCCCAGTCTCTGCTAGTAGAGTTCAAGGTTCCTGAGGGCAGTGGCCATATTGCTTAAAAACACTGTTGGGCACACGGATTCAGGGGCCAGCAAACACCACCTGTGGGCCGGATCTGGCTCACAGCTGTTTCTGTATAGCCCACAAGCTAAGTTTGTATATTTTAAAGGATTTGGGAGAACAAATCAGAGAGAGAAAGAGGAGGAGGACACAAAAATATGATTTTTCCCTTTATAAAAACAAAAAAATGGTCAACCTCTGAATTAATGATAAAACAATGAAGAGATTTTGATTCTAAATCCCTGCCTCCTTCAACAAACAAGAGAGTTCTTCTCAGACATCTTTAAAATCTTTCCAGTGTAGGAAGTCACTGGGCCTCTTACACGCAAGTTCTAAACATCCATTCACCTTATTGATTCATAGCAATAACAAAAGTCTCTGATGTGTATTGCCAGTGGCTGCTAGTGGCATTAACCAGCTTCAAGGGGCTGATTCAGAAGAGATTGCCTTATATCTGCCAAACATACGATAAGCTTGGCAGACTACAAAACAAAGTAGAAGAAAACTGTTTTTGAGAACAAAACCAACTTGGTAATTTTGACTCCCTCATGCTTTGTTCCCCCAAATATTTTATTCATCAATTGAGAACCCAAATGCGAACAAGAAGAAACAAAGCTTTCATTTTTGTGAGAGGCACATCCTCTACTGTTTTTATAAGAAAAGTGTGATCTAGGTAGTTTTCAAGGGAGGAATTTTTTTTTTTTTATTTCTGCTGCTTTTTAACATGTTTTCCAAGTTGTTATTTAAGTAGCTGGCATTGTTAAATCTATTATGCATTCAACCACGTGCAATTTTATGTATTTTGCCCTTAGCAACCATAGTTTCTTTCTTGTCTGCATCAAAATGAAGATATTTATGCAAAGGTTTTCACTTTGCAATTTTTCCCTCCACTTAGCAAGTTGCCGCATTGCTTGCTGATTTTCTAAAAGAATCAATGTATAGATAGGGTGATTAAACAGAATAGACTCAGACTGGTAATTGATAACTCTTTAAAACCATATTGGTCCTAGTGCTTTTTGGAAAATTATTTTAAAATACTTAGTAGCACAGACTTTTCACAACAAAGTGCTTAAAGACTTTGGGCAATGAATTATAAAAAGCACTTTTTGTTAATTTTTAAATAACATGAGTAATGTCAGAGGAAAACCATAGCACAACAATTTCACAGGGCAATTGCTGAAATACCTTTTTGTTCACTGGGTTGCTTATTAAAAGTATTACCTTGAAGTGTGATTATTCTCTGACAAGTGAGAGTATGACTATTCAAAACAGCAGTCCAGTGGAATCTGGGCTAGCAGGTTTTGGAAGGGCAGAGGGGGAAGGAAGATGTTTGAGAACAGAGAAGGAATAGACTCTGTGCTGAAAATCTTTTAATTTTTATAGATTTAAAATTTTATAGTGAGAATGATGAAAATATGGGTTGCCTATATTCTTAGTGTATGTATCAGCTCATAAAAGAAATAAAATGAGAATCCTGAATTTGGTTATTGCTTGTGTAAATTCTTACTATTTCTGTGCTCCTGCAACAAATGGTATGTTATACAGTTTAGCCCCAAGCTATGACCAGTTCCAAAGATAGACCCTTTACTGAGAAATTCAAAGAAACAGAATCTATTTCCAATTCAGTCCCCAGTCAGGCAGCAAACATTGTCAGTCCACCACTCCAGAGTTAGGTCTAGAAATGCTTCAGAATACGGTAATTATTTTTTTTTAAACAATTCTCATTCGTCTATTCAAATGTACAAATTTTGGAGCACCTAATATTTGCAGAGTATTTCACAACAAATAAGACTAGCATCTTCTCTCAATGAACAAGCAGTTTAGTTGGGAGAGCAACTTGTACATACCATAATTTTTAATAGTGTTCAAAGTATGAAAAGTGAGCTGTGAATAGACAGCTCAGATCAGGTAGAAAGTAAATCTGTCTAGTGAATTTTTTATGTGGCTCATATTAGAAAATCACCAGATAATTGTGATAAAATGCCAAAGGAGGACACATATCGGAGCTGCAGAGGTTTCCCAAAATTCTCAAGGAAAGAACATGGATACAACTCTAACTATTCTTTCCTTTCTGCATTTTTATTTCTTGAGACAAAGTCTCACTTGGTCACCCTCAGTAGAGTGCCATGGCATCACAGCTTATAGCAACCTCAAACCCTAGGGCTTAAGTTATTCTCTTGCCTCAGCCTCCCAAGTAGCTGGGACTTCAGGTGCCTGCCACAATGCCCAGCTATTTCCATTTGTTTTGTATTGGGCCAGTTAATTAGGTTAAGGGCAAGAAAGGTCTGGCAGACCCTCATTTATAACCTGAGTTCTTTTTATTAAAAGTATCATAGACATGCTTGCTTAGTAATTTATTACTAGAACATAGTAAACAGTTGTCAGTAATTTACATTTCTTGATATCAATGAAATAGCTAATAATAAAAATGCTCAAACTATCTACCTGTCAGTGAGCTTTTTGATAAACACTACTGAGTGTTGTTTTAATAGAAAACAAAAAAATTTAGTAGGATTATATTTTCTATATAAGAATAAATTATGGAATCCCAAAATCATAGATGCTGGTGGGGATATGGAGAAAAGGGAACACTTCTACATTTCTTGTGGGAATGCAAACTAATACGTTCCTTTTACATAAAGTTCTATAATAGACAAAAGTAATGTAGAGTGGAAAACAGAGCAGAAGTTGTCTTGGCAGTGGGGTAGATAGTGTTTCCTGGGAAAAGGTGTGGGTGGGTGGGAGAGGGATTCTGGAGTGATGTCACATGCTACGTCTTGATAGAGCTTTGAGTAACAAGGGCACGTGTGTTTGCCAAAACTCAGAAAATGTACACTAAACACTTGTGCGTTCTATTGTATACCGATGTTAGCTTAAAAGAAAATAGGTAACAAATACTGTATTCTAGTTAGTGATACACCCTGAAGTGTTTAGGGGGAATTGATTAATGTCTGAAATTCACTTTGAAATGTATCAAAAAATAAGGCAAGTTGATAAGTGATGGGAAGGATGGATACATGGATTAATAAAGCAAGAAAAGCAAAACCTTACTGGGAGAATCCAGGATAAAATGCTTTTGAGTTTTCTGTCTGAAAAATTTCATAAGAAACTGTTGCAAACAATTTTTCTAAGTCAGTGGAAACAGACAGAAAAGAGTACGTACTGTATAAATCCATGCATATGATGTTCTAGAGCAGGCTTGTCTGCAGTGATGGGAATCAGGTCGTGGTTATGTGGGCTTGGAAGCAAAGAAAACTGATAGGTGACCACAGTGATATTCAGCGGTGAGGTGGGTAAGCACTTTTTCTAGGATAAATTTGAGAACTTAATTGTCTGACCTGGTATACATATGTCATAATGCTTCAAACTGTTCTCTTTAAAATGGGTGCTTTCATTTATTGTATCTACATCACATCTCAATACATTTGTTTTAAAAATGCTGCTGTTCTCTAACCAAGTATTCTTCTCAACATTCATGTACAGTTGGGGTGGGCTGGCGTGGGGCATCACAGATGCCTCCCAGGCTGTCCTCAACCTGCAGAGGTTCCCATGATCCTCTGCTCCCACTGGTAACATCCTCCACCTGGCTCATCCCTGCTGATGACAATCCCATCTTTAGTGGTGGAACATCTAGAGCAAATTCAGCTTGACGCTCTCCCCTCTCCTCTGCCCCATAGGGATAGGGGCTGGTGGATAATAGAGCCCAGCCTAGGCAGGCTTTGTCTGAGCAGCAGAGAGGTGCTGGTGCGGGTCACCTCAGCTATGGAGAATTCGAGTTGACCAGGGCACCCCCTGAAGGTAGGGCTGGGACACAGTCGCAGAAGCTGGGCTATCCATTCTGGATGTTGCCGTAGGTTAGAAACTGTGTCCTTCAAACTCTCTATGCAAACACATCCCAAGAAAAAATGTAGCTTTATCCTGCCTCCAAGTCAGGATATGCTGAACCCACTCAACCCCTGGAATGTTGGTTCTTCTTTTGTCTCGGCCTCTTCTCTGGCTCAGGTGGCTTCCTTTCAGGACCTTAATACACAAAGGGTCTGATACTCATTCAAGGGTAGTTTCCAGAGACACTCAGCCCCAGGTAAATAGATACCTTGAAGTTTCTCCTCCTCTAACTCCTGGGCCTCAGCAAGTCTATGTGGTTTTTCTGGTGCTTTCTCTGGTGAAATAAGGGACACAGATTAGTCTGTAATGAGGCTCGTCTCTATTTCTTTAACTAAGCCCATTTCTCCGGAGAGTGGCAGCTTTTTGAGGTTGAGGGTGGGGGCGGCGTCCTGATCATCTCTCATCCTGGATCTTCTGCACACTCCATGGCCGTGTTCACTGAAGGAGCATTTATTCTCTGAGCATCGCCTACCTATATTAACCAGCATCAGGGAACAAGATGAAAAGAAGACATTGCTTTTTCCTCAAGGAGTGTGTTCTGTTATGAAGATAAGATATTTCCACATAAAACAATTAGGAAAAAACATAAGTGAGCACAAACTTGTCTCCTGATGGTTTTTCACGCTATGGGAAGGCAGACAATGGAAGTGATTTGTGCAGGTTGTAGTTACAAGGAACATGGTCATGGAGGGAGGACGATTTGGCCCAGTACTTGCAGGATTGGTATATATATTTGAGGTTGATAGGGAAGGAAAGGAGAGCACCTTTGGGGTGGGGTACTGGGCATAAGTCAGGGTTGGGGATGGGCATTGGCCCAGCCTGTGTGTGAATACCATGGCCCTTAGCCTCCTCTTTATAGCTGCAACGCTGGGCTTTCCATGTTTCTGATTTTTATCATGTAGGACGTTTTGAGGAAGCATTCATTTCTTCTGTAGGCCACTCTCTCTTCTTTATGGATGACTCACAGGAGGACAGTTTACAGACCAAGGAGCCCATTCTGTTGCAAAGACATTATCAGGACTTTTGATCTGGGAGTTTCTAATACCAATCCTGCCAGGGACTCGCTATGTTCCCGTCAGCAAATCCTCCCTCATCTCATTAGGCCTCTGCCCTCCCCTCTTAGAATGCCTTCTATCTATACATAGTTGGCATGAGTACTTGCTTATTTCCAATTTCCTAGACAACCTGAGCCATGGTTTATCCAGTTGTGACTCTGTCATCTCTAATCAGCTCCCCATCCTAAATGCATTCCAGGTTCCCTGTCACTCAGGCATAGGAGCTCCCCTGGCTTCTAAGTTGGAGGTTACAAAAAATTCATTGAAATGACAATAGGAAGAGCCGGATTCAAAGTCAGCTCTGTGAGAGCCATGCATGAAATCACTGCCTCCCTGTCTCAGTCTCAGCTCTGCCATCTGTGAACCAGATGACCCAACTCTCCATCCTTAACCTCCTTACTGTATTTGCATCATGCTCGATTTTAATTTTTCCCCTGTCTTATATTTACGCTACCCTTCACCCATGGGAACTGAGACTTCTCTCTGTTAGGTATATTTTTTCCCACTTTGGAAATTATTCTTTTTTTTGAGACAGAGCCTCAAGCTGTCCCCCTGGGTAGAGTGCTGTGACATCACAGCTCACAGCAACCTCCAACTCCCGGGCTCAAGCGAGTCTCCTGCCTCTGCCTCCCAAGTAGCTGGGACCACAGGCACCTGCCACAGCACCTGGTTATTTTTTGGTTGCAGCCGTCATTGTTGTTTGGCAGGCCCCAGCTGGATTTGAACCTGCCACCTTAGGTGTATGTGGCTGGCGCCTTAGCCACTTGAGCCACAGGTGCTGAGCCGGAAATTATTCTTTAAAAAGAAAATGTTTATTGCTTGAACTTATGGGTTTGAGACCAGCTTGAGCAAAAGTGAGACCCCCGACTCTAAAAATAGCTGGGTGCTGTGGAGGGCACCTGTAGTCCCAGCTACTTGGTAGGCTGAGACAAGAGGATCATTTCAGGCCAAGAGTTTGAGATTGCTGTGAGCTATGATGCCATGGACAACAAAGTGAGAGACTCTGTCAAAATAAAATAATATAAAATAGTTTAATTCTAGTATTTTCACGGCCTCCCTTGCCCATGTTTTCCCCCCATTGTGCAATACCCTTCCATCTCTGTTCCTCCCCCACCCGCCTGCACAAACCTTGGCTACAGAACTTTTTATATTGTAATTCAATTATGTCTTTAGAGGCTTAATAGTCTCCTCTGACAGGCTGTGACCTTTCTGAGGCTGTGGCTCATTTGGTTCTGTAGTGCTGTGGATTATGCTATCCAAATGCTTGAGAAAATCAGATCCTCCACCTTCTCCAAACACACTCTCTGGTATGTTTTCTATCACTCTGCTGCATGCCTCTTGGGCAACTCTGACTTATTCCTGTACATTGCAAGTGCTAGAGTAATACCAGCTGCACGCAGAAGACACTTGACAAAAAGTTTGTTGAATGACTGACTACTCCCATCTTCTTCCACTGTTTGTCACAGAATTCAAGATTTTAAAAAGTGCAATTGAGAGATTCAAGTTTTTGTCCTGCCCAGGATATATTAAAATACCAAACAAAAAAAATAATTGTCTACTTGGTTTCCATGCCACTGTTGCCCATGATGAAAGCATCTGATAAAAGTGATAGCTCTCAGTGAAGGGTATGGGTCTTGAAGTCTATGTCTGGGTGCTAATGCCAGCTCTTTCACTCACTTAAGGATAGATTTTGGGCACGTTTTCTTATGCACCAAATGGGGGTGATATAAATATTTGTCTCATTCCATTCTGTGAAGACTAAGTAAATCTATGGAAAGGTTTTAGAAAGATGTCTGGCATAAAGCAATACTTACGGGTAAATGTTGGTTTCATTCCTCAGTCCATTTCCCCTAAGAGTCCTTGGGGCAGAAGGAAGAAAAAGGCAGCAGGGTTCTGGGGTGGCCGTGGCTCTCAGAGGGCAAGAAGCCAGACATCTGAGCAGCACTGAAATAGAAGACAGCCAGGAGACACTTGCAGCCTGAGAGTGTAGAATAGATTATTCCCAGCCTAGGTTCATCCTCACACCCAGTTCCCCAGGGAAGAACTCATATGCCAGTGTCTGCAATTGCCACATCTTCAGGGCACCAGTGACAAACGGGCTCATGTCTCAGAATGGTGGCACCTGCACCATCATTGGTCAGCAATGGTTACTGACTGATGAGGTTGTCACAAGGCTGATCATATCTCCAAACAACCTGGTTCACTCACACATTCTTCCTGGTGTTTATGCTATTCATACTCTGTTATAAATATACCTGATGATAGCAAAAATAATGATAATAAGAGCCAACATTTGTTAAGTGTTTATAATTTGCTAGGCACAGAGTATCTGCTATGAACTATCTTATTTGATCCTTATAACAACCCCACAAGTTAAGAGCTATTTATCTTCATTTAGTAAATGAGGTATTGGGGCACTGGGTTGATGGCATGCTGGAGACGGCTCCTACTGGCTTGCAAGAGCCAAAGCAAGCTGACCATTAAAGTTTAAGAAATTTGGGGGTGATTTTTAAGCATAGGCATGTTACAAATTAAATTATATAGACTTACAATTAAATGAAGTATATTTAAAATAAAAACAGTAAGCATTCCCATGGAATATCATCCAGCCTTAAAAAAAGACATAGACTTTACCTCTTTCATGTTTACGTGGATGGAGTGGGAACATATTCTTCTTAGCAAAGAATCTCAAGAATGGAAGAAAAAGTATCCAATGTATTCAACCCTACTATGAAACTATAGCCCAAGAAGAAGGGGAAAGAGGAGGGGGAGGGGAGAGGATGGGAGAAGGGGAAAGAGGAGGGGGAGAGGTAGAGGGAGGGTAATTGGTGGGAACACAACTATGGTGCATTTTACAAGGGTACAAGTGAAATTTACTATGTGTAGAATATAAATGTCTTAACACAATAACTAAGAAAATTCCATGAAGGCTAC
>CAUYQV010097110.1:0-38362 GCA_963574575.1 Galagoides demidoff
GCATCACAGCTCATAGCAACCTCCAACTCCTGGGCTCAAGCGAGTCTCCTGCCTCAGCCTCCCAAGTAGCTGGGACCACAGGCGCCCGCCACAACGCCTGGCCATTTTTTGGTTGCAGCTGTCGTCGTTGTTTGGCGGGCCCGGGCTGGGGATTCAAACCCGCCACCTTAGGTGTACGTGGCTGGCGCCTTAGCCGATTGAGCCACAGGCGCTGAGCCAACCATAACAGTTTTCATTGAAAATATCCAGGACCATGTTTTTTTTCAAAGATAGCATACTGTGGACATGTACTATTAAATGTATCTTTATTGTTATATCCTTTAGGGCCAGCAACCAACCCCCCAGGTCCAGCAGCCAGGCCTGGTGACTCAAGTTGCCCAGGGGATGGGTTCTGGGGCACACACAGCTGATCCAGAGAAGCGCAAGCTCATCCAACAGCAGCTCGTTCTTCTGTTACATGCTCACAAGTGCCAGCGTCGGGAGCAGGCTAATGGGGAAGTCAGGCAATGTAACCTTCCCCACTGTCGCACAATGAAGAATGTCCTAAACCACATGACACACTGCCAGTCAGGCAAATCCTGCCAAGGTGAGTGTGCTCATAGGATTACTCTGCTTAGCAATTAATACTATATTTACAATCAGGTAGAAGGGAGAAACTGTGATTGAGTCCATTTTGAGGTAGTAGAGAAATGTTTAGTACCTTGATTGTGGTGACAGTATTATAGGAGTACACATATGTCCAAGCTCATCAGAATGTACATGTTTAACAAGGACAGTTATACATTTCAATAAAGTTTCAAGAAAAGTTCTAGGATGGGTGCATTGGTTCACACCTGTGATCCTAGCACTTTGGGAAGCCAAGAAGGAAGGATCACTTGAAGCCAGGAGTTTGAGACCAGTCTGAGCAACATAATGAGACCTTATCTCTACCAAAGTAAAAAGATTAGCCAGGCTTATGCCTGTAGTCTCAGCTACTTGGGAGGCCAAGGCAAGAGGATCGCTTGAGCACAGGAGTTGGAGGTTGCAGTATACTGCGATCATGCCAGGGTAGTCTGAGCAACAGAGCAAGACCGTATCTGGAATATATATATATATATATATATTTTTTTTTTTTTTTTTTTAAGGTGACAAAAGATTTCATTTAGGGCTAACAAAGAAAGCTTAGGGCACTTCCAAGGAGAGCTGGAAGTGGGTCCCTCTTGATACAGGATTCCCCCATTCTCTAGGCCCAGGCGAGCTCAGAAATCAGACCCCTATTTCTAGGTACAAACAGGGTGCCTTTTCTAGGCCACACCCTTTGGGCTCTGGAAAAAATAAAATATAAGGAAAAATAAGCTTTCCATTGTCTTGGTATACTTCCAGTTTATCCACTCATTAGGTGAAGAACATGTTGACCATGTCCAATTTTCGGTAATTACAAAAAAGCTGCTATAAATGAATCTGTTCTGAGGCTCCTTTACTGACAGTGTATTATCTTTTTCTTAGGAAATAGTAAAAATTCAGTTATTTTGTAAGTAAGGACATACGGTTATTGGTAGAAGAAGTTTTATTTTATTTATTTTTTTTGAGACAGAGTCTCACTATTGCCTTGGGTAGAGTGCTGTGGCGTCACAGCTCACAGCAACCTCAAACTCATGGGCTTAAGCGATTCTCTTGCCTCAGCCTCCCAGGAAGCTGGGACTACAGGTGCCTGGCTATGTTGTTGTTGTTGTTGTTGTTTTGTTGTTGTTGTTGTTGTTGTTGTCATTGTTGTTTAGCTGGCCCGGGCTGGGTTTGAACCTGCCATCATTGGGTGTATGTGGCCAGCACCGTATACACTGAGTCATGGGCGCCGCTTGTAGAAGAAATTTTAAACTTCCCTGTTGTTGTGATTCTCCCAGACTTTGCTTTGCCTCAGCGTAACATACCTCAAATACTGTTGAGGGTTTGCTAATTGTCATGTGGGCACATATTCAGTTTAATATACTTTCATGCAGCCAGTTTTATATAATCTATTGTAATTGGCATATGTAGTCATTAAAACCTGTTTTCATAGGCATGTGTATCATTGTATTGGTTTGGAATATCTTTACTTAGAACAAAGTAGGTTGTACAGAATGGTTGTATAGAATGAGGGCTCTAGAACCAGACTACTTGAGTTTGAATCTCAGTTTGGGTACTCTGACTTTGTGCAAATGACTTGAACCGTTTTTGCCTGTTTTCTGAACTATGAATTCTCTATTAATAGGGTCTTAACCTATCGTGTTGTTATGAAGATGAAATGAGTTAATGTATTTGTGGGACTTTTTAGGTTATTCATTAGCTTCTGTTAAAATGTAAAAATAACCTCTAGGGAAAAAAATTTTTCTTCTCTCTAGTGGCACACTGTGCATCTTCTCGACAAATCATTTCACACTGGAAGAACTGTACAAGGCATGATTGTCCTGTATGTCTACCCCTCAAAAATGCTGGGGATAAGAGAAATCAGCAGTGTAAGTAATGAAGTATTTTGAGAGTTTGTAATAAAAGTATTCTTAGAATCTCACTTGTGTGATTTGATCGGATTTAGAGTCCTTACTCATACTGTGAGATTCCTGTGAGTAGTTGGTCTGATCCTACCATTTCGAAAAAATGGTATTTTTTCCTTATGCTTTTTCTGCTTTCTACTAAGCTCACATTAGTGCATACAGTTGACCTTTTTGGCAGATAAATTTAGATCCAGGAATTCTCAATATTCTTTATGAAAACAGCAACAGGAGAATTTATTAATATATGAATTTTAAGGAATACTCCTTTGAAATTGGGCAAGTTGTTCTTTTATACCTATGAACCACACATCCCAATGATTTAAAATTATTCATATAGAAAAAATTCAGATTATTTTTATAATTTTGTGTTAGGGAAGAGCTTTTCTTATAGTAGACCCAATTTCAGACCACATTCAGTGGCTTATGCCTGTACTCCAACAGAGGTAGGATGATCACTTCAGGCTCACAAGATCAGTCTAGGCAACATAACAAGATCCTATACCTACAAAACAGTTAAAAATTAGCCAGGTACACATCATGCCTATAATCCCAGCTATGTGGGATGTTGAGGCAAGAGGACCACTTGATCAGGCCTAAGAGTTGAAGGCTACAGTAAGCTATGATGATGCTACTGCGCTCTAGCCCAGGCAATAGAGTGAGGTCCAGTCTCGAGAAAAAAAACAATTATGAGTCACGAGAGGTAAAAAGATGGCATTTTTGAAGTGCAGCTACCTCAACTCTTTAGCAACACAACATCTTGGGTTGAACGACAAATTTGAGAAGTAAATGTATAATGTGAATATGCAATTACATTTTATACATTTATGAAGGAATAATAAGTAATCCAGTGGAAAAATTGAGAATAAAAATAGATAATTCACTAGAGGAGATAAAATCCAGCAGAGTTCAGTATTAAATTAAGAAATGAAAAAAGGTACCATTTCTCTCTTGTCACATTGGCAGAATTGTTGTTGCGTGGTGTTAGTATTTGGCTCTAACGCATTTATAGGCTGTTGGTAGAAAAGATTGATATAGCCTGTGGGAAGCCTGTTTGCTATTGAAGATCGATCATAAGCTTTTCATACTAACAATCTGATCTCCCTTGAACAATCAGTTCTGCATCTAGGTATTTTTTCAAGGAAATAATGGGAAATGAGAGACATTTTGTAGCATGTAATAATTTTATGTTTTATGAAATTTACTATATATTAGGTTTAGTTTTTTTTTTTTTTAAAGGCAGAATCTCAAGCTATTGCCTTGGGTAGAGTGCTGTGGCATCATAGCTTACAGCAACCTCAAGCTTGGGCTTGAGCGATCCTCTTGCCTCAGTTTTTCTATTTTTAGTAGAGATGTGGTCTCGCTTTTGCTCAGGCTAGTCTGGAACTTGTGAGCTCAAGCAAATCCACCCGCCTCCGCCTCACAGAGTACTAGAATTACAGGCATGAACCACCGTGCCCAGCCTTTCTTGCCACTTTCAGTGTTCTGATACCATATCTTTGTGTTTTCTAGCAATTTTGACTGGAGCTCCTGTTGGACTTGGAAATCCTAGCTCTCTTGGAGTGGGTCAGCAGTCTACCCCCAGCCTAAGCACTGTCAGTCAGATTGATCCTAGCTCTATAGAGAGAGCCTATGCAGCTCTTGGACTACCCTATCAAGTAAATCAGATGCCGACACAGCCCCAGGTGCAAGCAAAGAACCAGCAGAATCAGCAGTCTGGACAGTCTCCCCAAGGCATGCGGCCCATGAGCAACATGAGTAAGTTTGTGTTGTCCTGGTAACATAGTATTGGTTGTGTGTGTAAATAACATCTATATGTACAGAATTAACTCCTTAATTTGTTACATTCTTTCTCTTTCCTTTTTCTTGCACAGTACATGTTTAATGTTGTAATTATTTTTAAATGTTGTAGAGTAATTATTTTTAAAAATTATACGTAAAAGCCACCTTATATTTATCTAACAGGTATTTGTCGCTGGTTCAATATAGTCTCCTTGATAGTTTTTTTGCACATGTGAAGTTAATTTTAATTTACAGAAATGGGATCCCACGTATTATTCCCAGACAAACTTTTTTTTTTAACACTTGCGTATATATGTCTTTCCTATTCAGTACTCAATGTATCCTTTTTTTTTTTGAGCCGGAGCCTCAAGCTATCCCTCTGGGCAGAGTGCCATGGCATCATAGCTCATAGCAACCTCCAACTCCTGGGCTCAAGCGAGTCTCCTGCCTCAGCCTCCCAAGTAGTTGGGACCACAGGCGCCTGCCACAACGCCCGGCCATTTTTTGGTTGCAGCCATCGTTGTTTGGCGGGCCGGGCTGGAGATTCGAACCCACCTTAGGTGTATGTGGCTGGCGCCTTAGCCAATTGAGCCACAGGCGCCGAGCCTTCAATTTATCCTTTAAAATGGTTGTATTGTATTTCACTTTATGGAACAAATTTTTATAGATGGACATTAAGATTTCTAATTATTTCGCTATTTTAAACCAGATAACATGGCCTGGTGCCTGTAACTGAGTGGTTAGGGCGCCGGCCACATGCATCAGGACTGGTGGGTTTGAACCTGTTCAAGACCTGCTAAACAACAGTGGCAACAATAACCAAAAAAATGGGAAACAGTGTCTAAGTCTCTGTCTCAAAAAAAGGAAAAAGAAAAACATAAATTAGCTTTGGTTTCTTCTCTCCCTTTCCATATTAGGCAGAATGTGGCCCATTTCCTTGAGTTTTAGGGTGTTCATCTAATGCAGTTTTCTATCTCTGATCTGGAATTTCATCTTTTTTAATTGTTTATTTCCTATTTATTTTTCAAATTTCTGTGTGTTCTTAATATAGCTCTTTTATTGTGCTTATATCATCTTATTTCTTTTGTTTGTACACCCTCAAAGTTATTTGCATCTTAATTTCTCGCTATTTCTTTTTCTCCTTTTCTCTTTTATTTTATTTTATTTTTGAGATAGAGCCTCAAGCTGTTGCCCTGGGTAGAGTGCTGTGGCATCACAGCTCAGAACAACCTCCAACTCCTGGGCTCAAGCGAGTCTCCTGCCTCCACCTCCCAAGTAGCTGGGACTACAGGTGCCCACCACAACACCTGGCTATTTTTTGGTTGTAGCCATCGTTGTTGGCGGGCCTGGGCTGGATTTGAAACTGCCAGCTCAGGTGTATGTGGCTGGCACCTTAGTGGCTTAAGCCACAGGCGCCAAGCCTTCTCCCTTTCTCAGTGTCTTTCTCTTTGCTTTAGAAATCAGCTAAGATCAATCAAGTTTCCTTCTAGTTCTTCAGTTAATAGTTATAATCATTATTATTGTGGTACCTCTAGAAACTGCATGAACTTCTTTTGTTGCTTTTGATTTCATCTTCATGTCCAGTTTTGAAATCAGAATGAAAGTACAGTGTATATGCTCTGCTTTCTTTTTTTTTAGAGACAGTTTCATTTTGTCACCCTTGGTACAGTGTCATGGCATCATAGATCATGGCAACCTCCAGCTTTTGGGCTTAGACAGAGTCTCACTTTTTCGCCCTCTGTAGATTACAGTGGAGTTACAGCTCAAAGCAACCTCCAACTCCTGGGCTTAGGCGATTCTTCTGCCTCAGCCTCCCAAGTAGCTAGGACTACAGGCACCTGCCATAGTGCCCGGCTATTTTTTGTTGCAGTTTGGCCAGGGCTGGGTTTGAACCCGCCACCCTCGATGTATGGGGTCAGCGCCCTACTCACTGAGCTGCAGGCACCTCCCTGAAGTGTTCTTATTTTAATATCAAACCTTTTTAAAAAGTATTAGTTCTGGACAGTGCCTCTCAGTGAGTAGGGTGCTACCCCATATACCAAAGGTGGCAGGTTTGAACCTGGCCCTGGCCAAACTGCAACAAAAAAGAGCTGGGCATTATGGGGAGTGCCTCTAGTCTGTAGAGGCTGAGGCAAGATAATTGACTAAGCCCAAGAGCTAGATGTTGCTATGGGCAGTGACAGCACGGCACTCTACTAAGGGGAACAATGTAAGACTCTGTCTCAAAAAATAAATACATAAAATTTAAAAATTATTAGTTCTGTGTGCTGTGCTCTTTCAAGGAGGGCATTCCTTGTTTTATTTTGGTTTGTCTTGATTTTTGTCACCCTCAGTAGAGTGCTGTGGCATCATAGCTACAGCAACCTCAAACTCTTGTTGCCTCAGCCTCCCAAGTAACTAGGACTACAGGCACTGGTCATAACTCCTGGCTGTTCTTAGAGATAGGATCTCACTTTGGCTTAAGCTGGTCAGCAATTACAAATATTTATAAAAGGGCACTGTTCCTCCGCACTCATTTGTAGTTCAGGACCACAGGCCAATGACAAACTTCTATGTAAATCAACCCGAAGAAATTATTTATACTCCTTTGCACTCTGAAAGATACCAGCCTTCCTGGGTGGCGCCAGCCACATATACGCAGGCTGGCGGGTTTGAACCTGGCCTGGGTCAGCTAAAACAAGAATGACAACTGCAACCAAAAAAAAAAGCCAGGTGTTGTGGTGAGCACCTGTCTTCCCAGCTACTTGGGAGGCTGAGGCAAGAGAATCACTTCAGCCCAAGAGTTTGAGGTTGCTGTGACCTATGATGACACAACACTCTACAGGGGCACAAAGTGAGATACTCCCTCAAATTAAAAAAAAAAAAAAAAGATACCAGCCTTCCTTATCTCATGAAAATTCTTTATAGAATCATAATTTCTATAGAAAGCTTCACCTCCCCACCCCCAGGTATATAGCAAATGCTCCAACAATACAAACTGCAAACACCTGCCCAGGAGGCCACTCATCTAAGGTTTGGCCACAAACCACTGGAAGCCATGGTAGTTACTATCATCGATGAGTATGCCAAACTCAGCACATCCTTTCTGGCTTATAGAGAAATGGAGTGCCTCAAATCAGAACATTTACCATAAGTCTTCAGTCACCATAGTGTACCTACCACGTTCTTAATCTTCTACTTAACTGTTAATTCAATTATTTCATAAAGATTTTATTGAGATGGGATTCTTCTCAGGGATTAGAAAACAAAAATATATTCTTTTGATTTTTAGGGGGCATGATTTTTTTCTGATCCCTATATCTTGATGTGGATGCTCACTCGTAGGGCCTTAAGTACTAACTAATGTAAGGGTATTCCTTCTCAAGTTATAATTGAACCATAGTTTTCATTCGGTATTAAGAGGACCTGGACACCTGAAGAAATTTATTGTGTTTCCACGTGTCATCAGAAGGCAGTAAACAAATTCATTTATGGTGTAATCAAGTCTGTCCTTTAGTGTGATGGTACTATTATTTTTTTCAACAATGAAATCTGTGTTAAGTGTATGTAATTTACCTACATACACACTTTTAACACTAGGGTGTTGACAGTGACAGATGATGGTGACCAAAAACAGACAATATAATTCTAGTTAGAAAAAGACCCACACTACATTTTGGAGAGCCAGTTGGATGACATAAGAAGGAAAGCTCCTCCTAAGCATCTAGGAGCTGGATGATTAAAGTTGGCAGTAACGGTCCTCTTTATTGAGTGCTGTTTAAAATCTAGGCAGTTATTTTCATTTTAGTGGGAAGTTATATGTTTTTTTCGTGGGGGGGGGGTTTGTTTTTTGGTGTTTTTTTTTTGAAACAGAGCATCAAGCTGTCACCCTAGGTAGTGTAGCTCACAGCAACCTCCAGCTCCTGGGCTCAAGCATTCTCCTCCCTCCACTTCCCAAGTAGCTGGGATTACAAGTGCCTGCCACAATGCACGCCTTCTTTTTGGTTGCAGTCGTCATCACAATTGGTTTTTTTTTTTTAAATCACATAAAAATATTTATTAATGTGAATGCTACTGCTGGTTGTTTTTAGTTTTTAAAATAGAATATTCATTAAAATTTGAGTTGAAAAAGTATTTTCTTTAAACTCTAATTCTCATACTTCCCCTTAAAGGTCACTGTACTTAGGCTCCTATGTCCTTACATAAATTTCCTGCACTTATGAAAATATCTACAATGTTCTAAACAATTTTGGTTCTAGAAGTGTTTTTTGCTTATTTTAGCATCATTATATTTCTGTCTTTCCATACATAAATTAACGTATGTAAGTGTAGATCAGATTATAAGAAGTGTAAATTCTGCATAAAAAAAAACATTTGTGGCTGGGTGATGTGGCTCAGACCTGTAATCTCACCACTGTGGGAGGCTGAGGCAGGTGGATTGCTTGAGCTCAGGAGTTCTAGACCAGGTCAGAGCAAGAGCAAATACCCTGTCTCCTAAAAAAAAAAAAAAAAAAAAAAAAAAGCTGGGTAGTATTGTTGCAGGCACCTGTAATCCCAACTCCATGGGAGGCTAAGGCAAGGGGATCCCTTGAGCCCAAGAGTTTGAGGTGGTTGTGAGCTGTGATGCCACAGCACTCTGCCAAGGAGGGTCAAGAGTTTTAGTTTACACATTCACATTTTGATTGAAAATGTTTATATCCTATGAGCTGTGATGCCATGGCACTCTACCCAGGGGGATAGCTTGAGGCTCCATCTCAAAAAAAAAAAAAAAAAAAAAATAATACCCTGGTAGCAATGATCATACCTAGTGCCCATTCCTTAGTTTTAAAATACTGTTCTCTATTAAAAAGATTCAGGGCAACTTAGAGCAGGGATTTTTCAACTGATGTGACTCAGCACACTAGTGTGCCAGGAGAAGTGTGCCTCGATAATTTTTAAAGATCATTAATTAAATTATTTAAAACAGAAGCTCAAAGCATAGTAAGTATATTCCTTTTCACTGTTTTATTGCTCAACATAGTTTAAGTGGGCCGCAGAAGTTTAAAGGTTCATGTGTGCCATGAGATAAACAAGGTTGAAAAACACTGCCTTAGAGAAATGGCTGATCACAGGGGCTGGGGTAAGGAAACTACAAATCTGGGATATCTTGTGCCAGAAAGCAAAAACACTGCCCCCAAATGATAGGGATTTATCAAACAGACATAGGAGTAAGCTTGGAGGAGCTCTCACTGCCCGAATCTGAGATAACCTGATTATCAAAACACTTCTGGTGGTGGATTAAAACTCACTGACTAAAACAGGAGTCTGAGTCCACACTGATGCAAATAAATGGAGAAAAGAAAGTTCTTTATAGCAGAATACTAACGAATGAATGTAAAGTAAATGATGGGATTAGGCACCATTAGGTGATATCCTAATACCATCAGGCTAGAAAGATCAATGAATACTAAGTAGATGAAAGTCTGATGAGAAGACAGAATATTTATATAGTCTCAAAGTATCTCCACATAAAATGCTTTAATTTCAACGACAAAAAGACTAACATACAGTGGAGAAAAATGGTAGATAGCACCTTAACCAAGGGATCAAGGTTACCATCACTAGTAACAGGACAAAGGGACCCCATATGCCTCCTAAAATGATACACGGAGAACGCAGCATCACTTCTGTAGGTTTTGTGTCCAAATGCATAACCTGAATTTAATCCCAAGGAAATAACAGTCCAAACCCATATTGAGAGACATCTTTCAAAATCACTGGCCAGTACTTATCAAAGTTATGAGGGTTACAAAAGGACTGAGGGACTTCCTGGCTCGGCACCTATTGCTCAGTGGTTAGGGCACCTGCCACACACACTGAGGCTGGTGGGTTCAAACCCATCCTGGGCCTGCTAAACAATGACAACTACAACAACAACAAAATAGTTGGGTATTGTGGCAGGTGCCTGTAGTCCCAGCTACTTGGGACGCTGAGGCAAGCGTTTGAGGTTGCTGTGAGCTATGACACCACAGCACTCTGCTGAGGGTGACATAGTGAGACCCTGTCTCAAAACAAACAAAAAAAAGACTGGGGGACTTCCAGAATGAGAGAGACTTAAAACACATAATGCCTGGATTGACTCCTGGACCAGAAGAAAAAAAATTTGTTTTTCTTTTTGCTGCCATAGCATTATTGGCACCATAGGCTGTAGATGAGTTAGCAGTTTTGTATCAAAGTTAATTTCCTGATTTTGATCATCATAATGCGGTTATGTAGAACTTCCTTAGGAACTTTATACTGAACCAGGTAAGGGCAATGGGGTACCATATCTACAACTCATTCTCAGATGGTTCAGAAAAAATGTATATGTGTGTGAGAAAGAGAGAGGAAAAAAAAAGTCAAAGCAAATGTGGTTAAATGTTAACAACTGGGGAACCTGGGTGAAGGCTACATGAGTGTTCTTTGGGCTATTGCAATGCTTTTCTAGGTTTGAAATTATTTCAAAGTGTGAAGTTGAAGTAATTCATATTATTTTTAATGGAAAATAAAATTGATAACCTAAGTTAAATATAAAAGGATTTTTGCTTGTTTACCCACCCCCCTCATCTTGTTCTCAAAATACTTTATAGAGGCTTATAAATATGTAAAAATATAACAAGATAAACTAAAATCAAGCAAGCAAGATGTGTGACCCTGGCAAGAACTTTTTTTTTTTTTAACATTCAAGTGCTGAATTGGTGAAAAAGAAACTTCTACATTGTGAAACTGTACAAAATACTCTTGAAAATTTGACAGATTATATGGAGAGGTTTCTCTTTGTTTTGGGAAATAGCCCAAACTTTAATATAGCTATTGGTTCTTATGTGTTGCTGACAGCCTTTCTTTCGAAACTTGACCTGTAATTAGACACAGAGAATGAACTACTGGGATATGGAAGCAGAAGATAATTATCAGTAAGAATAAAAAAATAGACTTTTAAAACACGGGTAAATTTTATGCATGTACACACTTTATTAAATTTGCATTCTACATAAGGCTGGCATTTCACAAAACTTTCTATTATTCCAAAAGCAGTTATCATGAAATATAGTGATTATATAAGTTGATCAAGCAAAAACAGTTGTATCTATAGGATTTTCTTATTGTATCATCTCTTATACTTGTTTGCAAATAGAAGCCTGAAATAAAGGATATAATAGTAGAATAGGAAGAGAGAATTTTAGTGTATAGCAATGATCTCTTTTCAAATATTAGTCTCTATATAAAAATAAAGCGGTACCATCAACAAAGGTAATCTATGAGTTAGTGTATCTTTTACTTATTGAAAAACAATCCCTGGGCAAACTTAACTTTCTAGTCCATATGAACACTAAAAACTAAACGCAAACCTTGATTGAAAGAGTAAAGTGAATCATTTTGCCTCTTAGTTCTCATACCATCAGAACAATTTCAATTTCCTGCTCCAGTTCTACCCCTCCACTGAATTTCAAAAACAAATTTAAATATCATATCTCAAAGTTCTTTCTTAACAGTTCTAAATCATAGCCTAGAAATGATGGCCAAAAGTGTCCCTTTAAGGCAAAGTAGACAGTAGAGGAAAGGTGGATAAATCTCCTGTAAGACAAAACCATCTATTATCATTATAGAGGCAGCAACATTTCAACAAGAATCTTTATAAGCACAGTAGAGACACTAAACACCATCAGAGAAATTTTCTTTATAATGGCCAACATGGGGACAAGCTTCATAATAGATACATTTATGTTAGGTTTGAAGGATAATGGAATTTGCAGTTAAGAGCAATACAAGAAATAAAGCCATTAATGGCCGTTTATGATTACATTTTAAAATAAAGAACACATCTGATGTGATAACAGCACTACTGCAAGCTAAGTGATGCTCCCTTGTTAGTCATTATAAGAGAATGGGTTTCCCTTCAAACCATATACTATTACTAGTCTATGAGTACCTTCAAAACACATCATCTTCCTTTAAAATCCAAGGATTTTTGCCTTCAAAAGACACAAATGCAGTTTTCATTTCTTACATTTGAGAATGGAATATTATGATCTTAGCAGGAAAATTTGCACATTGAATACAGGCAATCCAACTGCTACATCTGAACATTAAGAGAACTATCTCACGACAGACATTTCATACAGTTATAAATTATAAAGAACACAACAATGGACTACACTCAGATTTCTAAACTAGCTCAGTCAGGAGTTTTCTCTTTGCAAAACTAAATACAGTGCTCACACTTACTAGCACATATACTGCTCATAGCTCACACAACTTCTTAAAAGCAGAATGCACGATAACATTGACTTTTTCAGCTCCTAAAAGCATCCTCATACATATTAAACTGCTCTTTACTATAAGGGAGTATGAACAAGAACTGGATTCTGATTCTAGTGGCAATGCAATAACCAAAACACCAATTACCACACAACAGAACAAATGCAATGACAAAATGGAATCAAAAAAAGGCAGCAACCAAAATGGTATGTGGCAATCACACACATTAAAGGCCCCTCTGTCACCCTACCTTATGATAAACATCCCTCACAGCACAATGTACCCCAAGGCACCTGAGGCCTCATAATACCACCCAAGATACTGACAGCTCCATGGACGCTTTAGTACACAGTGGATTGTATGTTAACAACATTATTCATTCATTTGTAGATGCTCCACACATCTGGTCAAGGCAGGAATTTCTTCTCCTTGATAACACCACCTAGAAATATCAATAATATTTTATATATTCCTTAGGGCAACAGGTTTTTTTTGGGGGGGAATATCAACTATGCTAGCAAAGTCATAAGAACCTGTGGTGACTAATCTGGGCATCCTGTAAATCCATTTACATTCTCAGCACAAAATCAACCCTCACTTCACACATTCCAACAGCAAAGAAGCAAAAAGGGTAGTAAGGAAAGCAACTGTGTTTCTTCCCCTCTGTGAGAAATGGCATGAGCAGCTCAAACAGGAAAGGGAAATGAAACAATGTACTTTAAGCTGATGCAGAAAAATAAAAGTTTAATATAACCCAAAGCAATTTGTATATAACTATGAGATAACGAGATTTGAAACTATGTAGTCAACTGAGAACAACAAAAACAAATCCCTCAAGCAAGAGAATTTCTGATCAATTCTGTCATATGACTTCTGGAGGAAAGAACCAGGATAGAGAATATATATCAGTGCCTTCTTTGAATGTATAGGCTTAAAATAGGTGCTCTTTGAGGCACTAAGAAAAAAAAATCCTCTAAGCAATCAAAAATAAGTATTTGAGATTTAGCCACTAAATTCAAAATCAGATTACCAAAAATAGAAGTTAATCGAACTTTAGAGAAAGAGAGATGCCAAAAAAAGTTAACAGCATCGGGATAGCTGAAATCTGCCAAACTTTAATCCTCATTATGGATCAAAGTTCTCTGCGTGCCTCACTAAACATTTTACGTAGGAACAGCAGTTTAAACGCTGAATCAGAAATGACTAATCAATTGGGTGAGAGATCATCCATCAAGATGAGCGGAGAGCATGGATTGGAGCATGCTCCTGGAGACTCTGCGGGAGCGCTGCCTTTAGCCAGTGAGTCTGAGGACAAGCTGCTGCTACTACTGCCATCCAAAATATCTGAACTGAGGACAAAGCAAAAAGAATTATAAGCAAATGCATCTATAAGGGTAAACATAACATGCAACGACATAGTTTCAAGAACTCACAAATCAGTACAGCACTTGTAAATAATAAAAAGCACAAAAGCAACAGCAATGAACTATGTAATATACTATTCAGATACCTGCCAAATCATAAAGTTACAGAAATCCAAAGTAAGGTTCTCGTGGTTTTGGATCATTTGAGCGCCCCCCTGGAGGAACCAGTTTCCATGAGGAACTTTCCTCCTTCTAGCTCAAGACATTTCTACCTTTCTATTTCTCTTCTTACCTTCCCACCAGGCTTGGAGTAAGAAGAATGATTACTCATTGATGTAACCATCCTTGGACTGTCTGAAATATTAACTACTTGATACTTCCTCTACTCTAAAGCAGTCTTTCAACCGCCCTAGAGTCAACCACTTCCTCACTCCCAAAGGATCTTCAATTCCAACACATTTTTTAATGATTTCCCCCTCCAATTATATGCCTTTTATCGTCTCCTCAGTTTATAAATTCCTTATACTGTTTTCTTTCCTTTTGCTTTCAAAACCCAAAGGTTTTCCTACTATCTCTAAGATGCCTTTTCTTTGTTCCTTTCAAGTTATTCTCCAGGTAAACTTCTAAAATGAATAATCTAAATCCATAGTCTCAATATGCTCTAAGTCCATGGCCTCTAAACCCTGACAACCAGCTCTTGCCCTCATCCCTCCACTAAACTCCTCCTCTGGGCATCATGAGCCTCTATACCCAGCCCAGGGAAACAGTCCCCATCCAGCCCAGGTGCTCACTGCTCCCAACAATCAATCTGGCCTGCCTCATAAATCTGGCTTCATACTTCAGCATGGAACTGAGAACCTTTGCAATTTGGCATCAAGCTGTCTTCCTGGCTTTGATTTTCCATCAATCCAATATATAAACTCTATATTTGCCCTGAATTCACTCCTTCACTTATTTTAATACTTACTGAGTGTCTGCTAAGTGTGGGAAGTAGGCTAGATATTAGAAATATAATGGTGTTTAACCTAGACATGGTCCCTGCCCTCACTACAGTATCATGAGAACATGCATTTAAATAATGATGCTAATAAATATCTAATTATAATTTGCCATAATAAAGGAAAGCTACAGGGGGCTACGAGAGTATTTAACATGGGTAACCTGATATAATCTGGCATAAGAGGGAAAGGCTCCCCAGAGTGATATCTGTGCTCTAACCTGAAGGATGAGTAGGCACCAAGTAGGTAAAGTTTGGGAGGAAGCAACGGTAGTTCTAGGAACCAAAAACAGACTAGTGTCTGATGTGGCTGTGATACAAAGAGTAAAGAGAATACAGCAAGGGAAAAGCTGAAGAGGTAGGCAGTTTTAGAATTTACACAGACATATTTCTTATTTATGAAAAGGAAAAATAGCATAGGATTGGAGAAACAGTGATGAATCAGAAAACATGGATTCTAGGTTAAGTTTGGTCACTAGCTCCTTTGCAAAAGGCCATTCTGGTCTAAGGTGTTTCAAGCTGAAATGTCATGCATCTTTAATATTATCATTTTTATGAATTTACAAGTTAATATATTACCATCATGAAGTAACTTACAGTGCATGTGGAAGTTTCGGGGCCCTATACCACCCTCAGTGAAATATGTCCCATCCCCCCAACTCTGCTTCTCTACTCTTCTATTTTTCTTCAAAACAGCATCTTGTTCTATCGCCTGTGGATTGTATTTAGGTGGAGACAGACTACAAATAGGCTTCGGAAAAGTAAAAATAAAAATGGAAACAGTATATTCCACACTACTCCTACTCTATGCTCACTGCTGTCAAATGCATCATTAATAATTCTACTTTTAAGTTACAAGTTTGGAAAATTTAGCTGGCTCTGATATTTTTTCAACCAAAAGGCAAAATGGGTCTAAAATATGAATTATTCAAACTACTGAAAGAAAGTTGCACAGATAATCCAAGACATTGGAAAATCAAAAGACCTTTCTATTTGCCTTTGGAACATATGTGATTTTTCCTCTTGTAGCTTTTTGCCTAGACTAATATTAAAATGAATTTACTTTCCTAAAGCACATATTGGCCAGGCAGCTGAAGGACATGCTCTATGTTACTTGGCAGGAAGAAACAGGCTTAGATTAAAATTTGGCTACCAAGCAGATAATCTGAATCTAAATAAAAAATTCCTTATTCCAACCACCAGATTTATGCTGAGCCCTTGGTTAAAAGATTCCATTTGTAAAAAAGACCTGCTTATAGGGGGTGAATCCTGTATTCATTCAAATACACAAAACATGACTCGTGCAGTGAAAACTGGTCTTCTAACATGTTTAGAGAACCTTAAGAGAAATAAGCTAAAGGAAAAGTTACCAAGAAAATGAGAAAAAAAATAAACATTTCATTTCAGAATGTCTTCTCTATTTATAAAATAAAAACGTATACAATTTTGTTCATAACAGAAAAATAGCATACTCACATCTAATTTCCACTGCGATTTAGAGTCAGAACTTGGTAAACCTTTAACCATATACTTTCACTAAACTAAAATCTAGTTTCTGTGCAAATTAACCTGGCATGACTACACATGGTCATGAAAATAGAGACTACAGGTCACAAATCACTCATTGTTATTATATCCATATTAATCAAGACTTAGGTGATTTTTTAATCCACAGAGAGATCACTGTACAAAAGTAATTTTCACAGTGTCTTATATTAAATCTTCTACCAGAGCTTCTAAAAGCAACAAAGCCTGGTCCAATTTGGGTTTCTTTCTTCTTCCTTTCCTCGCTTAAAGCTCTGAGGGAGGTGCTAATGAGCCTTACTTATACTGACGGCTGAAAGCCAGACACCAGTAGAAAATCAAAAGACCCAGGCAATTCAAATTAAACACTTAAGTACCTGAATCAAAACTGAGCGAATTTACTCCAGCCACTGAATATACATATTGAAGCAATATTTGAACCATGCAACCAAAAGTACTTATGACTTAAAGTAGCACTCTCTATCCAGAAAAACTAAGGGTGAAAATATAAGTGAATCATTAAAATATTCCAATGATAAAGTAACAACAAAACAGGGATGTCCAGCGTGACTCATGGAATCACCCCATCTTGCTGACCCACTTTGTGCTTTGTCTGATCAATAAGCTGGGTTCTATCAGATTAATGGTAGGCATGTAAATGTGCCAGAATTTAGCTGCAGCCCTTTCAAGTATAAGTATACACTTAGATTTTAGTATAACTGACTACTGGATATCCCCACACCCCTGTTCGTGGACTAAACTGATACATATGGTGTGTTCTCTGGTCTCTACTATCTTCCCTTATTATCTTACTTAATTATCTTTTAAGTTTGTAAGACCATGTATTTATTTATTTTCCTTTCTTTTTAATTACTTTTTGCTTCTCATTTCTTTTTATTTCTCTTTTTGGTCTTATTATTTTTGTGTTTTTTCTTCTTCTTTTTTATTTATTTTATACCTTTTTGTTTTGAGACCACCTATTTAAATATGATCATTTCCACAGTCATGTTGGAGATAGGAATTTGAAAGTATCAGCAGATGTCTAAGCTGCTCGTATAAACATCTCTAAGGTATATATACACACTCCGGTTATTTATAAAATGAATCAAAATTAAAACTTGTTTTTTTTAATGTTCTGGCTTCTCTTCAGAACAAACTAATCTGTTGCTTTCTACTTAAACTTAGTTTTTAGACCTGTCACATATTCACAATGAAATTTTGCTACAACACATACATTAAAATAATGTTTGAATCCCTAAGATAAATCTAATGATGGGGTGTGAAAACAGACCCCCATCACCCTAACACTGATGCACTGTGTAAGAAAATTCATGGAGAGTTTTTCCTTTTATGTAGAAGAAATGGACTATCACTTAATCTTCACTGAACAGCCAGTGAAGACGCCTTTACTTTACATAGCACACTGCAGATGCATGCAGTTATATTGCCAGCAGAATGAGCAGCAGAGTTAAGAGTTCCCGACATGCAGAAACAAACAAAGCACCATGCAAAGGTGTACTTGTGAGTTACATGCCAACTCTTGGTGTTCATAAGGACTAAATGCAGAAATGTTCTATTTTCGGCTCAGCACCTGTGGCTCAAGTGGCTAAGGTGCCAGCCACATACACCTAAGGTGGTGGGTTCAAATCCAGCCCAGGCCCGCCAAAACAACAATGAAGGCTGCAACCAAAAAATAGCTGGGCCTTGTGGCAGGCGCCTACGGTCCCAGCTACTTGGGAAGCTGAGGCAGGAGACTCGCTTGAGCCCAGGAGTTGGAGGTTGCTGTGAGCTATGATGCCATAGCACTCTACCCAGGGGGATAGCTTGAGGCTCTGTCTCAAAAAAAAAAAAGAAATGTCCTATTTTCTGCCTTGTGGGTGATGATCTTCCCCAGATTTGGTTGGAAAAGTTTTCAGAATGTTAATTTAGTTAAAAAAAAAAAAAAGAAAGAAAAAGTATGCCTAACTGGACACAAACTCCAAATGGGTCAGTAGTAACATTTCAAATTTCAATTATACTTCAAAGATGTCAAATTTAAAAGGCTATTATCTAATATATAAACTTTAATTAAAGGGTTATAAAATTCGTATTTTCTTTTTCTTTGTGGGGTGGGGTAGGGAACAAACTATAAAGATTTAAATGATGAAATAATGTCTACTAATGATCTGATCCTTTCTCCACTCTCTAAAATGTAGCAAAGAAATTGTTTCCTTAGTTATCAAATAGATTGCCATCCAGAATGCAACTGGTTCCTATCCCTGTCCCCATTTCTTAGAATATGGATATGTCATTCTGATAATGAAACTACAGTATAGAAATAGAAGAAGACTGAGTGTGGTGGCTTACACCTGTAACCGTAGCACTTTGGAAGGCCACAACAAGAGGCTCACCTATGCCTAGGAGTTTGAGACCTTATCTCTACAAAAAAAAAAAAAATAGAAAAAAATTAGCTGGCATGGTGGCACATGCCTATAGTCCCAGATACTGGGGAGGCTGAGGCAGGAGGATTGCTTGAACCCAGGAGTTTGAGGTTGCAGAGAGCTATGATGACACCACTACACTCTAGCCTAGGCAAGAGAGACACTATCTCCCTCCACCAAAAAAAAAAAAAAAAAGACATAGAAGAAAAGTTTCTGCAAAAGCAGCATCCAATTTTTACATAAAAGGAATAGCTTATATTTAAAATCTCTTACCTATAGACAAAAATGTCAGCATCACTAGTATATAGGGTACCCCAAAGTCTTAGCGCAATTTTAAGCTTTAATAACCTCAGAAGTACAAATGCTATTGACTAAAACATTATTTGAACATCTAAGTACTAAATTATCTTTGACTTTTGAGTAGCAGATGTCTTTTTCAGATTACATGAGCCCTATGTTGGCTGTTAGTACACTGAATAGCTTCAAATAAAGCCTTCATTATTGTTGTTGTATGCTTTTGTGTGTTGTACCATGACAGCTCTGATGATCATTCCTGAAAAACAGTTCCAAAATTGCTTTGAAGGGTGGACAAGGCACTGGCATCAGTGCATAGCTTCCAAGGGGAGTACTTCGAAGGAGACTCTAGTGATATTCAGCAATGAGGTACATAGCACTTTTTTTTAGGATGAGTTTGCAAACTTAATTGTCCAACCGTGTATGCCTATGTTAAAACACACTTTACCATAAAAAAAGTGATATGCAGTTTCCACTAAGTAGAGTGTTTCATCCACTAGTCCTCTTGACAAGCTTCAGAAGTTTTCTCTTTGCAATCATATACATACCGGGAAAGGCACTCTGACTCAGAACTGGAGTGCTAAAGTGCCAAGGACAGATAGAGATGAGAGAAAAAAGAGACTGTGGAGCTGAAAATAGCTAGAACAATCTAAAAGACATCTATTCTAAGGCTATAAAAGTGCTGATCAAGTCTAATAAACTAGAATAATCTGTGACTACAACTACAAGTTATCTCACACAAAACAATGAATAAGTGATTTGGAAAGAAGGAACCATCATTTAATCCCTCCACCTTGTATGTGGCTTATAGGCTTCTTAATATCTTTCATTTAGAGGGTATGATCCTGCTGCTTTTGTTTTTTTGAGATGGGGTCTCACCATGTTGCCCCTGCTGGAGTACAGTGACTATTCACTTGCACTGCAGGCTCCAACTGCTGGTCTCAAGTGATGCTCCCACTTCAGCCTCCCAAGCAGCTAGGACTATAGGTGTGCATCACTGGGTCTGGTGATCCCGCTATTTGTAAAGTGTCCTCATGGGGTTTTAAAAAAAGATCCTCAGCCATAAAATGCAGGGACCCAAAAGGATCCCCAAATTCTGAAAAACATTATATGATTTAATAGATGGGTACTCAGTAATGAGTTTATTAGAACATATTGAAATCTTTTAAAATATTACCTAGGCACTGCTACTATCCCTTTCCCTTCCTTCCAATATGTATGTATGCCAGCCTCCAAGTGCTCAACTTTAGATAGAGGAAAGGAAATTAACTTTCCCACAAAAACATTGAAGGTCCTTAAGTTAGAGATCTAAACTAGGATGAGTAAGACTAAAAAAACAAAAATACATTTGTGTCACTAGACATAAGAATCAGGAAGGATCACTGTAAAAATGAAACCTTACTTATCACTGTGATGGAATACACAAAAAACTTTAAAAAGATTTTATAACAGATAATGCTATTCAGGGCGTATCATGCTCAAGAGAATGCTGGTGTCCTCTGCTAAATCGAAAGGATTTAATACAAAACACATGCAGGGCAGCTACAATCAGTGCACATTACCCACAGCAACCCAGAGACTCTCACACCATCCAGCTGTTGACACTTTACCACACCATTAGCACCAATCCAGAGAGGGTGACCTAACAGGAGCTAGGAATGAACGTGAAGGTGCCAAAAAGATACTCAGGACTCTCAAATAATCTGTCTTTTCATATTATCTATACCTTGGAGATTTCCCTTCTATGGAAACACGGATAAACAGTTGAAAAGATTTTAAATTATCCCAAATACTACTGAGATAGCTCCTTTTAAATCGATTATACCCTAACAGCCTTTTGATTTTGTTTCATTTTTTACCATGAACTGAGATCAGATAACTCTGCGGCCTCCGCAGACAGCACATTGGAGGTGCCTTGGAAGAGTCGCTTGGGCTGACTTTCTGTCTCCATTTCACCTAAAACAGAAAGAGATGATGCTATTGCAAAATGGTTTTACAAATACAGGCTTGGTACTAAAATGGGGTGACCTTTGTTTACCAAATTTGAATACTTCTTCAAGATATTTTTTTTTTTTTGAGACAGAGTCTCACTTTGTCACGCTCCATAGAGTGCCAAGTAGCTGGGACTACAGGCGCCCGCCACAATGCCCAGTTCAAGCTGTTATTTAAAGGCTATTTTCCCACATGCTTTAACATAGAAGAAATATGCTTCCATGTAAATGCAACCAAAAAGTCAGCAGCACTAAAAACTCCTTCTTATTCATTATATGTAGCATGATGTAGATATATTCATGTTCTTTAATAGAAAACACTGACTGCATCAGGCAAAACGAAGGAGGACTCACCAGAGTAAAAATGAAGTATTCCCCAATAGCTGAATCTCATAATGAATACTAGTTCATACTAGATAGTTGGCAAAGACTATTGATTTTGTATATATTTTAATATCTGACCATTTCCTAAGATGATGTTAAATGGGTTAAAAAATGTGTAGGCTGATCAGGTGTGGTGCCTCACATCTGCAATACTAGCACTCTGGGAGGCCAAGGTGGGTGTACTGCTTGAACTCCGGAGTTCAAGACCAACCGAAGCAAGAGCAAGACCCTGTGTCTCCTAAAAACAGAAAAAGTAGCCAGGCATTGTGGCAGGTACCTGTAGGCCCAGCTACTTGGGAGGCGGAGGCAGGAGGATCTCCTGAACCCAAGAGTTTGAGGTTGCTGTGAACTAGGCTAAGGCCATGGCACTCTAGCCTGGAGCACCAGAGTGAGACTCTGTCTCAAAAAAAATGTGTAGTGTGATAAATAGCGTATAAGTAAAAAGTTACTTTACACCATTTGGTGAAAATGAAGGTTAAAAATATGTTTGAAAGCATGACTCTAATTGAAAGCAATTATTATTCAATTCACAAAATTGGTGTTATACTGACCACCTCAATCGTATAGATTTCCTCAGAACTGGTAATAGAAAATCTTTGCAGCAATGAGAATAAAACTTAACATTTTGTCACCAGGAATATAAATACTAAAAACCTTAAATCAGACAGAAAAATCCCCTTTCAAAATAAGCTATGGGCTGAGCACAGTGGCTCACACCTGGGAACTCTGGGAGGCCAAGGCAAAGAGGATTACTTGAGACCAGGAGTTTGAGACCAGCCTGGGCAACATAGTGAGACCATGTCTTATTTGTGGAAAAAAAAAATATATATATATATATATAAAATAAGCTATGATTTGAAATATGCACATTTCTTGATTTTGAAGCCCCTTATCTGAACTTGAAAATGGACTGTCAAAGACAATTTGATTCAGGCTTGGTGCCTATACTCAGTGGTTAGGGCACCGGCCACATACACCAGGGCTGGTGGGTTCAAACCTGGCTCGGGCCTGCTGAACAACAATGACAACTACAACAAAGAAATACCCAGGCGTTGTGGCAGGGGCCTGTAGTCCCAGCTATTTGGGAGGCTGAGGCAAGAGAATTGCTCAAAAGTTTGAAGTTGCTGTAAGCTGTGATGCCAAGGCACTCTTCTGACGGCAACATGAGACTGTCTAAAAAAAAAGACAATTTGATTCAAGGAACTATCTATACTCCAGTGGGAAATTGGTAACTTTGAACTTAAAACTATGTAAGATTTTTCTGATAAAAAGAAATTAAGGGAGAATAAATACAACCTTCATTTTTCCTCATGTTATTAGTTAATTCATATAATCTTTCCTCTGGAGCTATTCTGAAAATTACTGAAATTCAAGAAAAATTGTATTTTTATTTGCATTTTCTATGCAGCTTTTAAAAGCTATTGCCAGGTTTTCTACTCTACTTCACTAGCAAAAGACTCTGGCCTTTTATGCAAAGAATTTCTCCATCTACTGGTATATTTCGGAATAGCTATTAAACTAAACAACCCTACCAATTCCCTTGATTTCCTGCAACAAATTTTAAGTTAATAATAACTATTTCTAAGTGTCATTTTCACTTAATAGCCACTAGAAAAAGACTGTAAAATAAACTTATACACTAAATACAAATATTGTTACCATTATTACTATATCAGGATCTGGGAAGAGTATACCATCTTTAAGTTGTCTAAAATATAGCATATTTTGAATCTGTGTATGATCCTATGACTGGAAAGTTTTCCCCAAAGCCACAGGTACCTGTTCCCTTAACATAAGGAAAGTTGATTCGTTTATGGGCCTTGAAGGTTTCTTTGTGTACAAAGAACGACTTACTAAATTTCTTTTTTAAAGTTATTGTTAAAAATCTTGTTTAAAATGGCAGCTGTGGCTCAGCACCTGTGGCTCAAGTTGCTAAGGTGCCAGCCACATACACTTGAGCTGGTGGGTTCGAATCCAGCCCAGGCCCGCCAAACAACAATGACAGCTGCAACCAAAAAATAGCAGGACATTGTGGCTTGTGCTTGTAATCCCAGCTACTTGGGAGGTGGAGGCAGGAGAATCGCTTGAGCCCAGGAGTTGGAGGTTGCTGTGAGCTATGATGCCACAGCACTCTACCCAGGGTGACAGCTTGAGGCTCTGTCTCAAAAATAAATAAATTAAATAAAATAGCAGCTGACACTGGCAATCCTATGGTCATATGCCCAGGAATAATGACTAAACCTGTGTTAAGTTTCTTTGCCTTTTTAAAAACAGGAGCCTGCCTCGGCACCTGTAGCTCAAGTGGCTAAGGCACCAGCCCCACCCAGAGATGGTGGGTTAGAATCCAGCCCAGGGCTGCCAAACAACAATGACAACTACAACCAAAAAATAGCTGGGCATTGTGGCAGGCACCTATAGACCCAGCTACTTGGGATGCTGAGGCAAGTGAATCACTTAAGCCTAGGATTTGGAGGTTGCTATGAGCTGTGATGCCACAGCACTCCACCCAGGGTAACAGCTTGAAGGTGTCTTAAAAATATATAAATAAATAAAAATAAAAACAGGAGCTCTCAAGTGCTCTCTCTAAGCATATAAAACTAGCCTTGATAGAGACCATTTTGGTTTAGTGCTTCGTGATTCAAAACAAGGTAGTTAAGAGGGTACCTCATTATATCAAAAACTACAGACACGAATACAAGGCAATTCTTGCTTCACTGAGGCATAATTTGATGATGGGGGGGTAAGTCTCGTATGTGTATTTGACCACACAGCATGTTTATGGAAATAGCTGCTAAGATATTACCATATATTTCTGCAACTTATCAACTGTGTATCTCTTTTACATTCAGAACACCGAGAGGCAATATTTTGGGAATATGTAATGATAATATGAATATATGAATAAGATTCAGTCGGGAAGTGTAAAAAGATATACACGTATCAAATGACTAATTTACAAAGTTAAGAATCAGTAGAGCATACATTGGGAAGAATACCCCATATTTCTTTAGGTAAAAGGAAAACAATACTGTATGCTCATTTCTGACAGGAATTCTAATTTTTAACTCATGCTTGGCTAGGTTTAATACTAGAAGTGCCATACATCTTTTCTTTTTTTCTAGAGTTACCGAGGTAGAGTTGACAAAACTGTATATATTTAAGGTGTACAATGTGATGATTTGGTATATGTACATACTATGAAATGATGACTGCAATCACTTCAGTTAACACATCTATCACCTCACCTAGTTACCTTTTGTGTGTTTTTGTGCATGTGTCTGTATGTGGTAAGAACTCTAAGATTTACTCTTTTAGCAAATTTCAAGTACATAATCCACAATCGTTGATTATAGTCACCCTGCGGCCACATACCTTTTCTTTTAAGAGGACCAAGAACACTGGGCTTAATGCACTTGACTGGACTCTGACTCCTCCTGCTTTGATGAATAAACAAACAGGATGACATGAAGTACTTCCAAGATGCAAGACAGATAGCATTACAGCCCAACAAATAAATGAAATTGATAGTCATACGGGGGAAATGGAGAATTCTTATGTAACTAACTGAAATGCCAATACATGATTTGACCTGGCATATGGCAATCTGGAATAACATGGCATTTTAAGCCATTTAAAAAGATCATTCTATAAGACAAAATACCCACAAGAGTTTATAGAAAAATATACCTTATTAAAAAGTTATTTGGATTTTGACCAGTCTATGATATTAAAACATTTTTTTCCTTATCCTTAAAAAGGATATATTATCATGTATGCATGCCTCTGGGTGTATGGGTCCCTTCTGAATATAAATCAGCACTAAGTCTAACAAAAAATAATCTGGTAAAATGTTAATAGAATATAAGCGGTAGGTATATGGGTGTTCACTATGAAATTCTTTCAATTTTGCTATATGTTTAAAATTTTTCATAGTGAAATACTAGGTAAAAAGTTAATCTAAGAGACAAATGTAACGAGTGACCCTTCAACCTTTATTTAAAATTGAAGTTTTCTTACCTTGAAAATTGTCTTGGACTAGAAGTTGGGCTGGATGGCAACCCACTGCTGCTCACAAGTGTTTGCAACGATGGTGAAAAGCATTGCTAGAAAAAACATTTTAACATTAAAATGGTTCTAGGGCTCCAGTTTTCAAAAGGTTCTCTTCACAATGACAGAAGCAACATCTTTATAATTGCTTAGCTATGTATGTTACATATATATGTTTTTTTCCCAAATCATATATTTCCACTGATTTCCCCTCAAGTCACTAGGTCCTTTAAAAGTGAGATGCTTTATGTGTATGTATTTTCAAGAGTAAACAGCTCAGGGTGTGAAAGAGAATTAACATCTTGTCAATCATCCTACCTTTCCAAGTCCTCTGGTGGGTGAAGGGGCCGGAGAAACTGGAGTGAAGTCAATTCTCTTAGGAGAATATAATTTCTCCGGCTTCTCAAAATCACTATCGCTCTGTAAACATAAAGTGTCATCTCTTCACAACAAACTCAGCGCATCACAGCTCCTATTTACTACTGCAACACACCTACATTTTTCAAGTAAAATGTATGGAATATGATATTCTTCCAGAAAAGCAGAGATCAAAAAATGAGTATCCATTTGGAAGCAGAAGGGACAGAAGGGTGAAAAAGTTAATAAAGCCAGTGAACAACATGAAGGTTTCTAGAAAATAAAAACCAAGCAGACGTGGGCAAACTTTACCAGGCTCAAGCTCTCATCCCAAGATTGGCTTATCTGCATTGCCGTTTGCAGTTCCCTAAAACAAAATTAAAGGCCATCAGTGTTCCCAAATAAGACATATATTAGGCTAGGGCCCAGGGATGTTCAACCTGTGGCCCACGGGCCACATGCAGATTACTTGAGGACTGTTTTGCTTATCTGTGGTGTCAGGTATCACAAAGTGTGCACGGACCTTTTCTTTTCCTCATCAGCTTTCATTAGTATTTGTGTATTTAATGTGTGGCTCAAGACAACTCTTTTTCCAATGTGTGGGAGAAAAGAAAAAAGGTTGGACACCCCTGGCTAGACCTTGTTCTTGCAAAGCACTAACCTTTCATGTGCAGTTTCTCTGTTCATCAGATCCAGGCCTTCATCCTGCAAAAATAGACACATGTACTAAAGACATAATTTTTATTTTTTTTTAAATTAGCCTAGATTTAGCGATAAAGACGTAATCTTTATCCACAGAGTTTTCTATTTCAAACAAAATAAAAAGACTTTTCTGGGTGGTGCCTCTGGCTCAAGGAGTAGGGTGCCGGCCCCATATATCAGGGGTGGTGGGTTCAGGTGTGGCCCTGGCAAAAAAACTGAAAAAATAAAATAAAATAAAATAAAAAGACTTTTTTACCTCATCTGACATAATCAAACTAGAGCAGAACTAACATTCTAAGATAATCACCCATGCCACATCTATATTTTATCTGCACACTTAGAAGAACTGTAATTTGTCTCAAACTAACTAGAGCTGCATCCTAACTCCTTTTAATAACTAAATCTTCAAAAATAAAAATGAAATAAAAACGCAAAATCCAAAAAATTTCCCATCTAAGCTAGTAAGTAAAATTTACCCTTTTGATTTGTTGCAGTCTGCTACTAGGAATACGATTAGGTGAGGATGACAGCAACTGCAAAGAAAAAGTAAACATTTACTATTTTCTGAATCACAAAGCAGCAGTCTGCTGTCAGTACTGGTGTACAACCTCTTTCTAGATAATTTTTCATATTCTTCTTAGAAATTTAGCTCTTTAAATCACTGAACATTAATGCACTAGAGGCAGTACATTCAGTCTTTAGAAAGTACACCAGGTGTCCAACCTCAAAGCACCATCTGTCGCTAGACAGACACTGACTTTAGCACTTTTCCCAAATGAATGCAAAGCTGCGTAAATTTAGGGAATAAAAGACTCAGGGCCTTGGAAATATCCTTATCCCACTTCAGTAAAATAAGGGACTATATGAGACGGGAAAGAAAAAAACCACCAATGTTATTAATTTTTATTACCAATGCACCAATGGAGGAAGACAGGCTAATAAGCTTAGTATAATATTTTGTCTATGATTAACGTCTATAGAAAGCACTTCAAAATTGCAATAAGGAGATTTTGCTGACGTGATCTAAATCAATGCTATAATTTGATCACTAATGCTATTGCCACAAACCTTACTAGTTAAAGAAAAATCAATGTGGAAAGGCAAGGTGTATCTTTAAAATAACTGATGCTTTCCCTTAGATCATCATTTTTTAAAATTTCAAAATACTAAATCCTTATTTTTTAATAGCACAAAACAGAAATGATTGGAGAGCCACATTATGTTCCTTTGTAATAATCATAATCGGGTCACAAACTGTAAGATACAATTCATATCAACAGATCTACAGAGCTCTAATAGCCATAATATAAACAACTACTATTTATTCCCTAATGAAATGCAAACAAACTTGTAACACTATCAAATCAAATAAGACAATTACCCTGTTTAAGAGGCGCCATGCTATGAAGACTTTTTTGAATACTAATGTATTCAGGATAAAACGGTGATAAAATGCTGTAAGTTTTTTTAAGGCAAAGGACAATTCAGGTAAAATTTTCCAAAGTTATCCACTGTACTACGATTTTACCTCAAAAGATATCCCTTCTTTATCCACCCCTTTCTTCTTTTTCCTCTCCCAGGCTTTGAAAAGAGAAAAACTTTACCAGTAAAATCCATTTACAAAGTATTTTTTTTCCATCGTGAAAGTAATATGTGTTTATTGGTGAATTCTGCATAAGGTCATTTGAAAAACACTACCCTACGAGGCAGGGAAGTGTGGCAGGAAATGTGGACGGGAGCATGGATGAGTCAGTTGGAGAACCAAAGAGACCCCAGAGGCAGTGAAATTATTAGGAAAGCCAGCGTAAAGACGGACAAAAACTGGGGAGAAAATAAGAAATTTAGATGCAACATCTATATAATATACAACTTGACAATTTTAAACAAAACTGGAAAGTAGACCAGATAGGAACACAGAGCAGCAAAGCTGTGTCTAGTATCAGAAAAAAGAGAGTAATCTATAGGGGGGAGGCAAGCATGACGCTGGCTAAAGGGGTTAAGTAATGCAAACACTGCAAGGGGGAAAGAAATGAAGCCCCTGACATCGGCAGCCAAGAGGGAACTGGGAATTTTGTAAGAACAGTTTTTTAATAATGGAGTTGTGGTAGAAGTATTGAGATTACAAGCCAGCCAGAAATGAGAGGACCAGGAATTAGAGGCAGTGGCGTGTAGGTTATGCTTTAAAAAAGTATGAAAGAAAGGAGAGGGAGAGACCTATGAAAAAGGAAACAGTTTGTTACTTTGTATCAGATGTGTGAGCCGGGAGAAGGAAGGAAAAGAGCCGGAAAAGAAGGTAGTAAAGACATAAGACAGAGGAGATAATAGACTGAGCAAAGTGACAAGAGAGTCAAAAGCTTTTATGAACCATTAGGGAGAAACGCCACATGTGAAGAAGGTAAAGACACTTCAAGGCTCTGCTCAAAGTGAAAAGTGGTGACGCAGGAAGCTGGCAGTGACAAAAAAAAAAAAAAAATTAGAATATTGCTTTGGAGAACAGCATGAGGCCAACGTGCCCCAGAAGGATCCATCTTCTTTTCCTTCAAATTACCAATCCTCTCAATTTCTGTTTTCCTAATCAAGGTACCACCATTCCCCTTGTCTGGCCACCAAAAAACAGAATTAGTCACTCAGTGTTGTTCTTCTTCCAACCCTTTTATCTATCTAATCCACTGGTGACCATAAAGATCCTACTTCTATGCTCCTCTTTCCTAGAACCCCACCCCTTTCCATTTCAATCACTGACACCTTACTCTTTGTAAGTTACCTTGGGACTCAGATAAGTGTATTAAGATTTATAGAGCATACTGTGATATAATGTACACAGTGTAATTAATTTTACGATAGTTGTGGAAGCCTGCACAGAGGAGATATAAGGATTACACTCCGTTTTCAAGGACCAGAAAGCTAGAAGGGAGAGGGGGATGGGATGAAGACTAGCACAGAGATCAACAAAGAGCAGTGAATCACCACCATGGCCCCTTCAGAAATGAGGTATTTCAGCATAGCAGAGCAAAGGGCATTTGTCAGGGAACAGCGAGAGATGAGCCTAGACCCGAGTTGATAAGAATCTTCATATCTTACAAAAGAGGTAAGTGAAGTGTAAAGAGGCAAATTCATTTTCCCGTCTTTGCTGTGCTACTGTTATCAGCTATATAACACCTATAAACATTTTTCATATGTCCAGCAAAAATAAGTAATATTTTTCAGTATCTTCAGGGAAGGAGGTGAAGTGAATCAAACCTCCAGACAGCTAACATTTCTCCCTTTAAGTATATTTAGCCACTTTAGCTGGAAATCTTTCTAAAATGTATTATATTTCCCTTTCTTAAACAGATTATACTGAAGAATGACACTGGAAGGTCTCTATTCTAATCCCAGCTCTGCCACTTAATAATTGTGTGATTCTGAGCAAGTCACGTAGATGGTCTAAGTCTCAGCTGCTGTTTCTTTTAATTGGGAAAAATATCTTTTGCCCTGCCTACCTCATAGGGGATATTATGAGAATTAAATGTGTAAAAGTATTTTGTAACATGTAAAATACAAGTGTAGGGTATTACTAGAATTTAAGAAAAACTTAACGACCCTGGTATCGTTAAAAACATAAATTATTATCTGGTTCTATACCAGTGACATCCTCAGGGTTATGTTAACAGACTCTTAGCTGTTATACTTAGCCACAAACCAATTTTTTAAAAACTTCTGTCTGCTTTTCAATTTTTTCCCCTCTTTTCCCTCGCTAGCAGCTCTTAGTATACCTTTCACCCAAATGTACCTCTTCTGATTTGCTGCTTCTCACACGTTATTGGGCTGGAAGCTTATTCTAATTGTGCATAAATTTTAGATGATTCAGAGGTCAGAGAGGCTCTCCTATAAATAAACTGATGAACCTTTGTGCACAGACGATGGAAATCTAGTTCAGTCATTTAGAGGTCTGTTTGCTTACATCCCATGTTTTCCAGAGAATTGAAGCTGCTGGATGTGGGAGCTCTGTAGGCGAAGTGCCACTGTATAAAAACTTCCTTGTAATTTTCCCCAATGTAACCAACTAATAAAGTGATCCACGATAGCTCTAGCTATAAAGAACAGTCACGATCAACTAACTTGTCTGAGAATGTAAATATAAGGATTTTAAAGGAGTCTTTACTTTGGAAAACCAGCATTGTTTATAATAGACAAACGTCAGAAACAAACACTCTGCTATTGTTGAAATGATTTTTGCATTCTAGGACAAATAGAGACCACTGTTCTCAGCTATAATTAGAAGTTAATTCTGACTTACCTTAAAGCCATGATGCATGTAGTGACAAATGACAATTAACAATTTTTAAAAATATGTAAGTCCAATGGCAAAGAAAATTTTTTAACCTGTTTTCTTTTTTTGTACCAAAAGCTCAATGGCCACAGCATACGCAGTAAACGAGGTAGGTAAAATAATAAATCCCTCCTTAACAATTTGTTTAACAATTGTGCACAGCACATAATTTTAAGAACTAAATTTAGGAAAGTGTCTTCTCTAATCCAAATCACTTCAGATACTTACTTCGACACTTACCAAGCTATGACGGCTCATGTTGGTTGTACTATTTCTCCGTCCTCTAACAGTATAGGGTTCAAAAACCGGTGCAAAGTCACTGAAAAGTAATAAAAAGAAAATTATTAATGTCTTCTAATTGAAGAGCTCTTTCAAATATATGAGCATCAGTTCTCTAGTTAACAATGAAATCTTCGAGGGCTCCTCAATTCATACAGAGAATAAACATCCTCACCGTCCTCTGCGCAGAGCTTCCCAACTGGTATGCTGTGGATTACAGGTTTTCCAAGATACTGATCTCCTCGGTGGCCGGGAGGCAGGCTCCGAGAGGTATGGGGCGGAGCTCCAGACTGGTTGCTTCTAGCTGCTTCTAGTCAGGGCTGCGCCCCCCAAACCGGTTACCACCAGATATGAGCAGCCTCATCTTTTTACCCCAGAGGACCTACAAGTATTACCATTCTTTGTGTGTGTCACGACAAGAAAATGGCTAGGAACCCTGTTTTAACGCATGCACCTGATAAGCACATCTCCCATTATTGCCCTAAACATGTGTCCTACCTTTGAACCCTGCTGTTCAACTGAATAAACATACCTGAGGTTTTGGTCATGTTGCCCCTTCTGTGCAAATGCCCTTCCTCCTACCACCATCTGTGAAAATCTTTCCTGCCCTTTCACACCCATCTTGAATACCATGTCCTCCATGAAAGAGGCACATGAATACCTCCATGAATACCATGTCCTCCATGGCATAAACTTCTCTTCGATTCAACAAACCTAATGCAGCCATTCCTCCTTTGACCCCACAGAGCATACTCACTGGAAGATGAAATGCTTCTTGAGACTCCTACTTCACCTCTTATTAAAGTATGCATGTGTCTTAAACCCCTTGGTACAGAGGTGTTTTATTCATCTTTGTATAATATCCCTTCAGTACCTAGCAGAGTGCCATGCCTACAATAAGAGCTAACAAGCATTTTCAGAACTGAACTGGATTGGGCTTCCAGACACCACAGAGATCACCTAATTCAGCTCTCCTACTTTTTAAATGAGTAAACAGAGACTCAGAAAGGTTAAATGACTCATTCATGATTACAGCTAGTTATTTAAAACAGGGACCAGGCCTGGTCTCCTCACCTTCTTCTGTCATATCATGCTACCTTTCCAATAATTACTGCAACTGTGACTCAAAAAACAGTATGTTTTTTTCTACAATGGTCTATATGCAGGTCACTAGGATTGCCCAAGTCCCTAGCAATGGCTTGCTTACCAGATTTAAAAGGACAACTGGAAAAAAATCAGTTTCTTCTTAAAGTATCAAAATAAATGCCGGCCAAGGACAGTAACAGGAAAGCAAAAAGTCACTGCCTCATTCCCTCCCTTTCAAAATGATAGTTAACAAAAGAAAAAGCAAACCTGTTTCAAAATAGAAGTGTTATCAGCATTTCCAGAGACAAAGATTACTTCTTTCTTCCTCTTCACTGTACTTGATTAATATGTTGTTGGCTACTTCCAGTCCCATCCCCTTTTTGGCCTAATGCCATTTCTACAGGGTCTCACAAATTGGCTCTCTACCTAAGATGAATTGTCTACTTATAAAACTGAAATGTAATAGGCTCAGGAGGTGAGCAGAACTAACCTTCAGGATCACAAGATTCTACCTTAAAATAGACGCTCTGGGGACTTATTCACATGAAAACACAAGACCCTACCACTAAAATTCAAGGGTCTCTTCTCTCCATTGTCTTCTACAACCTGTGTTTTCACTGGTGGCCAGCTTCAGGCCACCCTTCTTTTCTTTTATTCACTAAAATGCATTTCAGGCAGTTTTAGAATCTGAAAACATTAGGACAAATCTAAATCACTTACTATGATATGAACACACCATTTAATTACAAGTTATTAGATAAACCGTGATTTATTAAAGTAAACCTCTGTTAATGCCAGGGTTCCTAAACTAAGCTTGGAAATAGCTGCTCTTGGAGACAAGTGTCAAGTTGCAAGTCTAGTTCCAGGGGCTTTGGTCTGACATTCCGTAGTGTAAATTAGGCAGAGCAAGCAACCTGTCAGAAGAGCCAGAAGCTCTCTGTAGTTCCCCTTTGAGTGGGACAACATGGCCTCAGGTAGAGAGAGGCCCCTTTTTCTCCCACATTGCCCAGAGTCTGGGGTCAAACTTTCACACCACCATGGGACTCAAGTCAGTGTCAAGCAAACAACTGCCTAACCCCTCAGTGTGGAGAGCCCAAACGAGCTTGAACTCGCACTTTAGGGAAGGAAGACTGCTTGCACCGGGTCAAGGAGCCTATGAACCCCCTACTCCATCCTCCCCAATCCTACTCACCTAACTCCATGCATGAGGGGAGCGCTGTTAGATCTCCTCAGGGTTCCCACATCAAAGGTATCAGGCTCAAAGTCCAGATCCATTTTCTCCTGAGCCATGTCGAGACTTGCGGGCAGGCGCAGCAGGCAATGCTCAGCTCCTGGTGCTTAGCTATGGACTCCCAAGTCTCTCACTGCAGGACTGAGCTGCTGGGGACTGGCAGCTGGGGGCGGGGGCTAAGGGGCGGAGGCTTGGGGGCGGGGGCTAGGGGCGGAGAAAAGTAAGAGAGGAGGAGGAGGGAAGGAGGATGGTGATGAGAAAAGAAGAGGATGGAGATTGTAGTGGAATGAAGGGAGAGGATGGAGGTAAAAAGAGGGATGGAAGGGAGACAAGGATGGAGGGAGAAAGGAAATGAGGACAAGGGAGGGAAAAGGATAGATGAAGGAGGACACAGACGATAAGAGGAGGGCTGTAGTGGTAGAGGAAGACGGGCCAAAGGGGACAGGGGTGCGGGGTTCGGTCAGGGGACAGAGGAGTAACGGGGCAAGAAAGAAGTACGAGGTATGGGGAAGAGGAGAAAGGAAGGAGAAGGAGGACTGAGGGAGCAGAGGAGGGGGAGGAAACTAGGCAGCGGTGCAACTCATGCTGCTATCTTTCCAGCCAAGGACCACAAGTGGGACCTGGCTACTGATGCCACAGCTGCACGAGTAGCGCTAGCGCTTTAGACCTGACAGTGGGGTAGGACCCGGCGGGGGGGCATCGGCAGCTCCAGCTCTCCATGCTGAGGGACCCGATCCAGGCCCCCATGCTCCGGGACCCGGTCCTGGAGGCTCCTCAGCCCCGGGTTCGGTGCTTCTCCCCCCTTCCCCCCTACCGCCTTGCGGACAGGTAGAGGGGTTCGGCCTCTCAGCCACAGCTGCAGGGCCACCTCTTCTTCCTCTCTTGGGTTCTAAATGGTTCGGGGTAACCAGTTGGGGCCAAGATCAAAATTTACAACCTGCCACCACTTCCGCCTCCTACGCTTCCAAAGCAGGAGCGTTCTAGGGACCAATTCTTCCGCGTCCGGGCACCCTTTGGGTCCTGCGCACGCGCCCGGCGGTAGCTCCGAAGGGGGCCCAAGACCACGGAGCATGCGTGGGAGCCCCGCTCCCACAACCCGCCTCCAAAGAGGCGGAGCATTTTCAGGAGGCCCGGCCCTTTCCTCTATGGTATTGGCCGGAGTACCCTGGCGCCCAATTTCGAAAAGAACCAGTAGTTTGGAGATGCTGGAGCAGCGGGTTTCGGTAGGAGTTTGGAACAATATTCATGGGAAGTAGAGAAAAACATGGGATTTCCACTTTACTTCATTCCCAGGGTGCACGCTCTGACACCTGCGATCCCTAATCATTTCTTAAATCGATCTTCTTGATCTTTGTCTAGAGGGTCCAATTCCTTTTTCAGATCTTTCCTTTGAATGAACTACTAGACAAAAGAGAAGGGAAACAATCAAAATCAATGAAGTAAAAATAAAGAGTATCTCATGAGAATTCATATAGATAGTGAGAAACATCTCCGTTTTGCAGGCACCGATAGCTTCAACAATATTAGGAAAAGTTCTGAAGAATAGGTAGAATAATTTTATTTTTATTTTTTAAGAATTTACAGTGTCCCTAACAATCATAATCCGTGTGTGTGAGACTTGGAGTTATTTATTTATTTAACAAACATCTACAGCTAGACATTGTTCTAAGAGTTTTAATATTAACTTCTTTTTTTTTTTTTTTTTTGAGACGGAGCCTCAAGCTGTCTCCCTGGGTAGAGTGCCATGGCATCACAGCTCATAGCAACCTCCAACTCCTGGGCTCAAGCGAGTCTCCTGCCTCCGCCTCCCAAGTAGCTGGGAGCACAGGTGCCCGCCACAACGCCCGGCTATTTTTTTTTTGGTTTCAGCCATCATTGTTGTTTTGGCAGGCCCGGGCTGGGGATTTGAACCTGCCACCTTAGGTGTACGTGGCTGGCGCCTTAGCCAATTGAGCTACAGGCGCCGAGCCTGTTTGCTAGGATCTTATTGGGCCTGCAGCCCCAGCCACCTGGGAGGCTCAGACCAAGAGAGTTAGAAGTTGCCATGAGCTGCGATGCCACAGCACTCCACTGAGGGTGACATAGTGAGACTCTGTCTAAAGTAAAATAAAATAACATAATAAAAGGGAAGCAAAGAAAAAATAATAATTAAAAAAAAATTTAACAATAACTCCTACAAGAAAGAAAAAGGGAAAAACATAAAAAGCAAAAATAACAAGCAAAGAGAAAAAAGGCAACGAAATTATATATTATAATATAATTATATTATATTATATATATAAAAACATACAACTATATATATGCCATAGGGATCAACTTAAGTAGGAATATATTTATGTTGCAATATACTTTATGGACACCAGGTGGCGCTGTCAGTGGTTCCCAGGCTTATACCTGTTTCCGGGCTTAGTTTATTCCACTGATCTCAAAAAATCTGCACTGGCAGGTTTCACAAATTCTCCCTGCAACAGTTCCTGTGAAGTGCAGGATGTCCTGGGCCAGTTCCAAGTGTAGGACGACTGTCTGCAGGTGAGACTCCAGTCGCTGTGCCTGGCCCGCATAGAGAGGTGCCTGTGGCATCCGCCATCTCCCAAATTTTAAAGCAATGGCCTCTTCTTATCCGGGATCTTTCCTGTCTGAGTGTCTCTCCCCCCACCTAACCGCCGTGGTGCTGCACCAGATGCCACCCCTCTCTGGCCGCCTAATTCTGCTCAGGAGTCCACACCTCACCTTCTTTCTTGGTTTTAATTCAGCACTAGCTCCCTTCCATTTCTATTTTAAAGTTGCATTGTATTGTCTGACCTTGACCTATATAATTAGAAAACCTTTGAGAAATTCTGAATTTTCCATTCTTCTCATGAAAGGCTTCCTTTCTGGTTTATAGCTTCCCTCTCCACTTCTGGCTAAGTGTCTGGGAAAGCAGAATTTATCGTGTAAAAACTAGACTCTTCCCTAGTCTAAACCATTGAGGACCTGCCCCAAAGCAGAGGTGGATAACTAATTCCCTTTGCTTTTTATTGTTTCTCATTTCTCTTCCTAGAAAGATCTAAGAGAAAAACAAGTAATAGTTTTTTTGAGACTTTCAGTTAATAAGGAGCACATGGATAAATCTGACTTTACCTAACCCTGCTGAGAGTAACTGTAAGTTGAGCTTTCTAAATCAGAAAGGTTTTAGTGCACATGATGACGTGTGCTGTTCTAGAAATGCTAAGCGATCTTCAGTATGCATAAAACTTCGTCTCAGTTCACTGTGGCAACATTATGCTTTTGGATGATGGATTGAAGTCAGAAAGGGGGAGCAGAGCAGTTCTCAGATCATTAGGTTGTGCCCTTTCATACCAACTTAGGTTGCCATTTTTTATTTTCTTGTGAGAAATGCTATCTGTAAGAACCAGACATTATAGCTATTTAAGTCCTGGTTGCATCTGAAATGTTATCACTGGGCCATTTGAAATGAGCATCTATAATTAGATCTAGGATTAAAACAGTTATGTGGTGATTTTACCCATTTTAACGTCAGATATTGATAAGCCTGCATTTGGTCCTATCCATGTTACATCATGTGGCTGTGTATATGCAGCTTCAGAATGACCCAGGTCTGTTTTGAACAGAACCAATGTCCAACCCAACATGTGTAATTTCAACTTTATGTATTAGAACATAGATTCACTTTACAAAAAGATTTGCCTAGCATCTATGATGTTTCTAATTCATTGAAAATGATTAAAATGGAAGATTTATTTGGAATGCCCAATAAAAACTGTTTCACACAATAGTAATACTTCTGTCTCTTGAGGACTAAATGATACACATTATTACAAGATGAATAATCACCATTATAATACAAAAAATTAATATGGTAAAAAAGAAGAAACAAACCATCTGATAATTGTAATAACAAGTGTATTTCACTCTCTGATAATTATTTGTTATTTTTTCCTTTTGGGTTTTGATGTATTTGAATTCATATTGGGTTATGCAGCATGTAAGCGTGTGTGTGTGTGTTGTGTGTAATCTCATCGTGCTACTCCTGGAATTTGTTTTCATTATTAAACCCTATCATGTAAGTTAGAACTACAAAACAGCTTATCCCTTAAACAACCAAACAAATATCAAAGCAAGAAAATAAACAACACGCCCCAAAACCAAAAACAACAAACACTAATGGGGTAACTGAACATACTTAATGGTCTCATGGGGGGCGGTCAGGGACCGACCCCACCAATGTTTTGTTCTTATATGTTCTGTTGTTCTGTGTAAACAAATACACGAAAAAGCATCAGTGGGGTCAGCCCCTGACCTCCCCTTTGGGATGTGACTTTGTTGAAAACCCTTTGGAGATGTTACTTATTATTAAACCAGGGTAACGAGTAATTCAAAGTTGTTCTTTTCTGTTGTACTTTGTGGATATAAGTGGTCCCAACCAGAAGGTTTTAGTACTGAGTCAGATTTATAGGTTGCTCTCAGAAGAGTCATGCTACCCACCCCCATTCATATGATGTTGTTACAAGAAGGAAAGCAAAAGGGAGGTAAAAGGGGAGCATCGAGGCAAAGTATAAAGAACAGCTATTGCCCATTTGCCAGGGGACTGGACTACAGTGTCTCTGAAGCCCCACCACGGTCACTGTCACAGTTCTTGTGGTGATTGTGCAGGTGCAGCCTTGCACATTACAGGCGTTCAGTATTTACATATTTTTTATCAGATCATAATTGTGTACATTAATTCTATCATAGGATACAGTGTGTTGCTTCCATATGCAGTTTGGAAAACTCTCATCCAACTGGCTAACATAGCCATCATGTCTTTCTCATAATTGTTGTGTTAAGACATT
>CAUYQV010097116.1:0-28089 GCA_963574575.1 Galagoides demidoff
CCTTTTTTTTTTTTTTTTTTTGAGACAGATCCTCAAGCTGTCACCCTGGGTAGAGTGCTGTGGCATCACAGCTCACAGCAACCTCCAACTCCTGGGCTCAAGTGAGTCTCCTGCCTCCACCTCCCAAGTAGCTAGGACCACAGGCACCCACCACAACACCTGGCCATTTTGTGGTTGCAGCCATCATTGTTGTTTGGTGGGCCCGGGCTGGATTTGAGCCCACCACCTTAGGTGTATGTGGCTGGCACCTTAGCCACTTGAGCCACAGGCACTGAGCCTGATGAGCCATTTCTGCATAAACATATTCAGTGTTTTGTATTCTCTCCCATCCCACCTCTTAAAGTCAAAGGAAAATGGATTTGCAGATCAAGGAATAGAACTGGACAGGCTCAGCCCTTCAGGGGCCTTGTAGGCCTCTGGAAACCATAATAGCAGTAGCTTCCCCATCATGGGTCAGGTACAAGTGCCAGCTTTAGAGATGAGTAGGACCTTACAGTATTGATAAGAGAAAAAACTTCAACTTTAGTCACATTCTAGTTTCTCTCACCTGTTGGCGCTGGCAACCTTTAAGCTGAAGAAGAGAAAAAGGAGATTGCAGAAAAAAACACAATTAAGATTGCACTAGATGACCAACAAGGACAATTACAAAATAAAGCCCATAAACCCATCGTCTCCACCACTTAATTCACTGCCAGAAACAGTAGACACTGTTATAAGAAATTACCAAGAAGAACCTATGTCCACAAAGCAAAGCCCTTTGAATAAATGATCAACTGAAGCCAAAAAAGGTTTTCAGAAGCTTCAACTAAAGGCTTCAGTTAACAAGAGTGGTGATCAGGGTGGCACCTATGGCTCAGTGGATAGGGTGCTGGCCCCATATACAGAGGGTGGCAGGTTCAAACCCGGCCCCAGCCAAATTGCAACAAAAAAAATAGCCAGGCGTTGTGGCGGGCACCTATAGTCCCAGCTACTCGAGAGGCTGAGGCAAGAGAATCACGTAAAAATCCAGTAGTTGGAGGTTGCTGTGAGGTGTGTGTTGCCACGGCACTCTACCAAGGGTGATAGAGTGAGACTCTGTTTCAAAAAAATAAAAAAAAACTTTAAAAAGAGTGGTGATCAGAACACTGAAGATTTGAGAAGAAATAAACACCGATTAAACTCACAGTCACTATCTTGAGATATTAATATTGCAAATCTTTTTTTTTTTTTTTGAGACAGAGCCTCAAGCTGTACCCCTGGGTAGAGTGCCATGGCATCACAGCTCATAGCAACCTCCAACTCCTGGGCTCAAGCGAGTCTCCTGTCTCAGTCTCCCAAGTAGCTGGGACCACAGGCGCCCACCATAATGCCCAGCTATTTTTTGGTTGCAGCCATTATTGTTGTTTGGCGGGCCCGGGCTGGATTCGAACCCTCTACCTTAGGTGTATGTGGCTGGCGCCTTAGACACTTGAGCCACAGGCGCCGAGCCAATATCGCAAATCCTATTTTAACTCAAACCAAAAAGAGAATGTCCTGCTTATTAGGAAAATATTTTTCTATCCTCCTGGTGTTGTAACATAATGAATGGATACAGCAAAAAGAGTTAAAGCCATGCTTCAGCAGATTGTGTAAATATTGAATTTAAAAAGGAGAAAGTATTTCTTTTTTTTGAGACAGAGTCTCACTTTGTCACCCTTGGTAGAGTGCAGTGGTGTTATAGCTCACAGCAACCTCAAACTCTTGGGCTCAAGCCATTCTCTTGCCTCAGCCTCCCAAGTAGCTGGGAGGCTGGTGCCCGCCACAATGCCCCGCTATTTTTTCTTTTTTTTTTTTTTTTTGAGACAGAGTCTTATTCTGTTGCCCTTAGTAGAGTGCCATGGCATCACAGCTCACAGCAACCTCCAACTCCTGGGCTTAAGCAATCCTCTTGCCTCAGCGTCCCAAGTCGCTAGGACAACAGACACCTGCCACAATGCCCAACTGTTTTTGTTGCAGTTGTTTAGCTGGCCCGGACCCAGTTCAAATCCACCACCCTCAGTGTATGTGGCTGGTGCCATAACCACTGTGCTACAGCGCCAAGCCCTGGTATTTTTGTTGTTGTTGTTGCAGTTGTCATTGTTGTTTTAGCTGGCCCCAGCTGGGTTTGAACCTGTCAGCCTCAGTGTATGTGGCTGGCACCCTACTCACTGAACGGGCACCCACCATCACCTGACTACTTTTAGAGGCCAAGGTCTTGCTCTGGCTCAGGCTTGTCTCCAACTTCCGAACTCAGGCAATCTACCTGCCTCAGCCTCCCAGAGTGCTAGGACTGCAGGCAAGAGTCACCGCACTCGGCCCAAGAAGGTATTTCTTTTTTTTTTTTTTTGAGACGGAGCCTCAAGCTATCCCCCTGGCTAGAGTGCCATGGCATCACAGCTCATAGCAACCTCCAACTCCTGGGTTCAAGCAAGTCTCCTGCCTCCGCCTCCCAAGTAGCTGGGACCACAGGCGCCCGCCACAACACCTGGCCATTTTTTGGTTTCAGCCATCATTGTTGTTTGGTGGGCCCAGGCTGGGGATTCGAACCTGCCACCTTAGGTGTACGTGGCTGGCGCCTTGGCCGATTGAGCCACAGGTGCTGAGCCTATGGATTTATTTCTAAGATGATTTTCATCTCTAACATTCCATGCTCTTATGAAAATGGAAGTGAAGATAAACACATCACAGTGACCTCAGTCCCATGATTATTTTACATTCTAATGTTTTCACTTCTGAGTTGTAATTTTGAATTTTATTTTTTAATTTTTTCTTATTTTCTTCTTTTTCATAGGACATCAACTAGGAATCCAATTTAACCTTTCATCTTCCCTTACTATCTAATCTTGAAAAATGCAAGTCGGGCGGCTCCTGTGGCTCTAAGGAGTAGGGTGCCGGCTCCATATGCCAGAGGTGGCGGGTTCAAACCCAGCCCTGGCCAAAAAACTGCAAAAAAAAAAAAAAATGCAAGTCTAAAATCCCTTCATTACCAATAATTGACTTTAAAATGCTTCAATAATTTGCCAGGACAAAAGGGAAAAGGGAAAGACTAAAAAGCCAAATACCCAGAGGAACAGATTTTATGAATAATCTAAAGCCTAGTATACTTATTCGCCATAAATGCCATCAAGTTTTAAAACATTCACCTCTGGCCAGGGACAGTGGCTCACGCCTACGATCCTAGTACTCTGGGAGTCCGAGGCAAGTGGTTTGCTTGAGCTCAGGAGTTCAAGACCAGCCTAAGCAAAAGTGAGATCCACTTCTCTACTAAAAATAGAAAAACTGAGGCAAGAGGATTACTTGAGCCCAAGAGTTGGAGGTTGCCGTAAGCTCCGATGCCACAGCAATCTACCGAGGGTGACAGCTTGAGACTTTGTCCCCAAAACCAAACCAAACCAAAACAAACATTCACCTCTGTAGTCCAAGGCCCTGAATTATGAGAACGATGGATCTGAAAATAGTTTCTGTTTGAGCCTACTGATTCTTTTAGGGAGATTAAAAAAAAGATAATAGAAAATTACTGTTGCCTAGTTACTTAGCTCTGAAGAGAAATGGAGAAATAATGCCCATGTCCCGGTTTAAATGAATTCAGGTAGAGTAGCCCATGACAGCAATCCCTTTGCAAACATGCTGTCACATGTGGCTTTTGAAATGTCAACAGAGATTCTAGAACTCCTAAGCATAATCTTAGAGATCATTTGATCTTTCATATTAGAATGACATTTAAACCAAATAGTACCAATTCCTGAAGACCATCAGAGATGTTGTCTATGTTAATCCCTGGATTTATTCTCTACTTCTCCCCACTTCAAACTTCAGCCCTCTTCATCTTAAGTAAATTCTTTTAAAAATGATCTATTCTGGCTGGGCGCCCATATTCCTTGTTAGGGTGCTGGCCACATGCATGGGGCTGGTAGATTCCAGCTGGCCCTGGGCCTGCCAGAAAAAAAGAAAGAAAAAAATAACCCGGCACTGTAGTCCCAGCTACTAGGGAGGCTGAGGCAAGAGAATCGCTTATGCCCAAGAATTTGGGGTTGCTGTGAGCTGTGATGCTGCAGCACTCTACTGAGAGCGACATAGTGAGATTCTGTCTCAATTAAAAAAGAAAAAAAGAGATTTATTCTTCAAGCTAATTTCCTCCTCTTTGGATCCTGAGGGGCTAGAGAACAGGTAGCTGACCAACTTTATTAATGTGAAGTTGTTAAATTTCCCTCTGCCTCTTTGTGTTCAATCCATGAGTTTTATTTCTTAACTACTTTTTTTTGGAAAAAGATTTTAACATTTTGTTTTCTTTCTAGCCTCTAAGTTTTTTTTTCTTGGAGCCCCAAACTGGCCAGTTCCTTTCAACAGGGTCAAACCCATTTATTTTCCACAGTTTGTTTCTACAGCAGTATGTGCTCTCAGCACTGCGTCTGCCGTGCTGCTGTGCTGTCCCTTCCTCTTCTACATCACTTGTCATCTTATTCTAGCTTTTCACATTTGTTTGACTTTCCACTTAATAGTTGTGTGCTAGCTAACCCATTTTCCCAGGTGATTGAAATAAGTTTTGAAAACATATATGCTAGGCAAAGTGCTGAACCCTTGATATGCATTATTTTATATAATCCATTCAACCCATTTTACACATAAAGAAACTGAGGCTTGGAGAGGTTAAAAAACTTATTCTAGACTGCACATTTAGGAAGCAGTAGAGCAGTAATCTGAACTTAGGTAGTTTAACGCTAATAACCCTACTCTTAACTTACCTATGTTCAATTATAAGTTTATATTATTTGTGTAGCAGGTTCTCAAACCAATAAAGAATGGGAGCTCCATTAAAAAATCTGAGAAAGCCTGGGTAGGTTTACCAGATTAAAAAAAATAAAAATATAATATACCCAGTTAAATGTGAATTTCAGGTAAATAATAATTTTTTAGTATGTCTCATGTAGTGTTTGGAACGTACAATATTTATAATAAAAATTATTTATTTATCAGAAATTCACAATTACCTGGGCAGCCTATATTTTATCTGGAACCCTAGGCTGGGCAGCTTTCCACAGCAGAGACTGAGACTTCCTGAATTGATATAAAAGTGAGTGTGGGGTCAATTGAAAATATCTCTGCCTTTCCGAGTTGAACTGCATTTGTGTGTGAGTTGTTTAAAATGATACATCTCTATAACACCTACCAAGAATTATGCCATGTTCACAAATTAGTTTTTTATTGTTTCTATTTTGATAATGGGGATAGATTCTCATCTGAATATATTTTAAGGGAGATCTTATACTTTGCTAGTCAGGGATGTTTTATTCTTTATATCACCTATTCTTATATTAGCTATTGCTAAATTTCACTTTAATAAAAAAGCAAATACAAAGACTCATTTTATTTAGCAGGACTGAAAAGGAAACTAAGACATAAATTCACACAGGACCTTTAGTGCTGTCTAAAACAATTCCTCCGGCTATTAATTCAAGGCATTTAATCCAGCAGTATCATTTATAGGATGATTGCTAAAACAAGAATTGTTTCACAGTTACAAATGGGGGGCGGTCATTACACCCGTGGGACTCTTTGCAAGTAGAATTAGTTTGACTATTCAATCACTTCTACGTAGAAGCAGAAATAAAAAAAGGAATGGAAATACAAACACAAAATGATTGGCTATTACCTCTTTTATAATGAAACAACAAAAACAGTGGCTAGAACCTTATTGAATAGAACTAAAGAAGTAGTGGTTAAGTTCATAGACACAGAGCAGCCACTGGCCAAAACATTATTTATCCTGAAACTTAAATAGAAAACATCAGTAAATAAGACCATCTTACTTTCACTATTTATCTTCTTTAAATGGTGAAGTTATCAATGTTGACAGGTACACAGACCCATAGAAACTGCTAAAGATCATTTATAAAACATCTTTTTGGATGAATATATTGCTAAGACTCTTCCAGTGATCCCCCTCCCCCCTTTAATATGATCACAGATCTCTCCAAATCTATTTTATTTTAGTTATATAAAAATTATTAATAAACTTTGGCTTCCTTGCAAACATTCTGTCCTTATATTAAAAAGCAATTAAAAACAGTACTGGATGTGAACTGCTTCTGCAAAGTTTAATGAGAAACACTCAACCAAGGTGACTTTTCCTTGGAAAATCCTACAAAAACTGAATTTTATAAACAGTTACTTATTTTGATAGAAGTTCCATTTATAAATAGCAGCCATTACTTCACTGTCTACAAAATTGCAGGCTGTCACATTTTGCATGTTTACAATTTTTAAGATCAGATTTTCTACTAAGTGTTAAAAAAGCAAAGTCACACGGACAGATGGGCTGGAAGTCCCATGCCAAGGAAATAGCTGACTTCCATGATTTTACTGTTCAGACAGGTATAGAATTTATACTTTTTGTTTAATGAGAAGTGACATTAACATGGAGGGGCAGCTGTTATAGGACTTCACTGGGGCTCTTTTGTGGTCAAGGGATAAACTATCACAGGATGTTGGTACCCAAGAGGCTTTCAAGTAAAGAACCTGAGCAAAGCCTGCTGTTCAGAGAGGCTAAAGGATCCTGCCCTGACTCTATTGTGGCAAACTGCTGTTTTCTGAGGTTCAGGCAGCAAGAGATGGGGCAGAGCGTATGTGACAGTGGTTGTGTTTTAACAATCTATACCCTACGCTCATCTTTGGGAAACTGGATCACCCTCTGCAAGGGGCTCTTGAGCACATTAAACCCCGTTACTCCTAGAACATCATGGTGCCTGTGCAAAATGTGACCAGGACCCCTGGTTTGAGAATTCTTAAGTCCTGGGAATTAAAACAGAGAAAAGCAACATTTGAAGTAAGAAGGGTCAACAGTGTATCTTTCTATGCAGGCTGAAAGCTCCTGGAACTAAGCAAGCTGACCCAAGTTCTGGGACCATTTGATAAACCAAAAATCTGGGCATGGAACCAAAAATGAGGTGGGGATTGGGGCCAGCAAGTATCCTTTGTAGTATTCACCTTGGGAAGAGAGGGACAGTAGGAGATATTTTTCGGGGGTGGTGGTGGGGTGTGTTACAGCTAATAATAAAGCCAAATGCTAAGCCCGAGCTGGCAAGGAGGGTCCCAGCGTACCTGCTGGTGGTTTACTCCAGACAGCGGTGTCCACCTAACAATTCTGTATACAACTCACAGCTCACGTGGTTTGGATCCCCCCACCCCTACTACCTTTAATCCCAATTTCAGTATATAAGAAAAACCTTTCTTTCATGTTTGCCTTCCTTGACCTGAATCTCTCAGAGTGATGTGAAATTTTCCTAACCAGTAATGAAAAAGAAAACATTGTGATGTAGCCACTCCAACCCAGGGACTTGGGCATGAACTCTGACTTACAGCTGCATCACATCTCTGGAGATTTAACATTGTCTGACCTCTGTGTGGTACATGGAGCCCTGGATGTAAAAGCAAGGCTACGTAAGGGAAGGTCTGCTCGTATCCAGATTTCAGATAGATTCCCAAGTTAGAGGCATTAAGACTAGGAAATCTCTTCACTGATCCTTTAGCCCCCTCTGTGCATGATGTCAGAGCCTTTCACTGTAGAATCTCCCCAATAAAGACCCTTGATCTCAAAATACATACACCATCTGCCAAGTAGGAGCTGCAGTGGCTAATAGCTATAAGGATCCCACTTCAGCAGCTACGAAGACACTTGAGTTGTTTATTTCTGTCTTCTTGATGCTGAGTAGAATCAGATTGAGAAGAAAAATCCAAATCACACAATAGGTGATAAGTTTGAGTAAAGAACTGTGTGGTAGTGACTGTGCTTGGCCTCGAGAGATGTAGTCAGAAACTGGCACTCTGAGCCTTCAGGCAAGGAGCACAGTGTATAGAAAATCTTGCAAAACCTAGCACCAATGCTTCCTTATGAGGGCTCAAGAAAGCATGCCTCTAAAATAACTCAACACATGCTGATGAAATGCCAGCAGGGTCAACTGTTCTCAGCAGCCTTCTCTCTAGCTCCTCTGGCAAACTGACAAGCACATACTTGCGCAGTTGCAGAGCCTCACCCACAGACAGCTCCCACCTGGGAGCAGGGGCGAGAACGCTGGACTGTGTGTTCCCAAATAAGGGAACACGAACCACTTGGAGGCACCACTCCGCACTCTCCCTCCCTAATGACAGCTCCCCCATTAAGCCAGCTCCAAAGGACAAAGTTAGTGTCTGGAAGTCAAAGGTTCAAACCCATGGTTTACAAATCCTATCAGAAGTCACATTACCTACTACTTACCTGAATAAAATCCCAAATCATCAATCCCTGCCCTCCCTTCCCAGGAAGGGGAGTAGATTTAAGTCCATTTCTTCTTTTTCACCATAGTAACTTGAAGAGAGTCAAAGAAGGTAGTGTGGGAAGGGGGCGCATTCTGGTTCATCTTAAAAAATAAAGATCTCCTTCAGTCATCTGAGTTTGTATAAAGCTTTCAATTCTCTGTAGTGGCTGCCTCCAGGGGCTCATCTTCTAAGCCAAAGCTCAGCTTGTCGGTTAGCCCCTCAAAGCGCTTGCCCGGATCGCTTGCAGAGTCCATGAACATGTTAGGAATGTCTTTGCCAAAGTAAATCTTGCTGTTGGAAGCAATAGCCTTGTACCTCATCAGCTGCAGGTATTCAGGGGTCAGCTTCAGCTGCAATCAAAGCAAAACAAAACAAAACAAGGAAGACTTAGGTGGAAAATATTAGAGAAAACTGGGGGTGGTACCCCTTCGATTTTCATATGGGAAAGATTTGTGCCCCATTTACTTTTTGTGGCCTCACTGTTACATTAGTAAACTGGGAAACCATTTCTGTAAAAGTACTGTATTTTGCTGTGTATAATGCACATTTTTTTACCTCCTTTTTTTTTTTTTTTTTTGAGACAGAGTCATACTTTGTCATGCTTGGTAGAGTGCCATGGCATCATTAGCTCACAGCAACCTCAAACTCTTGAGCTCAAAGCAATTCTCTTGCCTCAACCTCCCTGGCAGCTGCAACTACAGGCGCCCACCACAACACCCAGATATATACATATATATATATAGGTTTTTTTTTGAGACAGAGTTGCAAGAGTTTTAAACGTGCCCATATTTGAAAAATTAAACTTCTATCAAGGCACTGCTCGGGCAAAGGGAAGCACCTGTCCCACACAGCACCGGCATCCTCAGTTCTGGCCACAAGGGGCTTTGGGTGGGGGTGGGCAGTCAACAGGGGGACTCTCGAGCGATAGAAACCCAAACCCAGCGTTGCCTCTTCATCAGGCCATGCAGGACCTTCACCTTGTTTGCCTCGGCTACTTTCATAGCAGTGTAGCACTCAGCATCAGCTTTCGCCTTCTCTCGGGCCAGAAATGCAGCATCTGTGGGGAAAGAGCACAGGGACGGGATGAAGTGCACCAGCCGTGTGCCTGTCAGAGACTGCTCTGGTCCCTGTGACTTTTCCCTCCTTCCCGCTGTGACCTTGCAGAGACGGCTTTTTTCTCTCTGTGCTTTGATTTCCTCACCTATGAAACTGCGAAAAAGGCATTTTCCCTTATTTACAAGTTGTTACCGGATCAACCAAGATGAAAAAGTTCTCTAAAAGCGTCTCCCTACGACGAGGGCTAGTTATGAGTCTCCCTACGACGAGGGCTAGTTATGAGTCTCCCTACGACGAGGGCTAGTTATGAGTCTCCCTACGACGAGGACTAGTTATGAGTCTCCCTACGACGAGCTCTAGTTATGTGTCTCCCTACGACGAGCTCTAGTTACGTGTCTTCCTACGACGAGCTCTAGTTATGAGTCTCCCTACGATGAGCTCTAGTTATGAGTCTCCCTACGACGAGGACTAGCTATGAGCAAGTCTGCTACTGCACGTCTGACAGCATTATCAACAAAAGCACTGCAGAGACACCTGTTTCCACACACTTAATTTTGTAGCTGTGTGTGTACAAAACTGAGTAGTGGGACTCTGCCTCATCCTTTTGTGCTATACACCAAGATCATGAATAGCCCAAAGAAGGCTGAAATTTGCCATCCTAAAACTGAATGCCATAAACAAATAGTTCAGTCTCTCTCTAACTTCATTTTCCTTTTATTTTCATCAATCATTTAAAAAAGTTTCCAATTAACAATGATTAAGCTGGCCTAATTCTAAGAGAGAATTACATACTACTGCCAGGGGTTCTCAAACTTTTTAAACAGGGGGATAGTTCACTGTTCCTCAGACCGTTGGAGGGCCGGACTGCGGGCCCTGGGACAAGTCGGCTGCTAAGTAGGACAGGCAGTGGTGGCAAAAACACCTGGCAGGCCGGATAAATGTCCTCGGCAGGCTGCATGTGGCACGTGGGCTGTAGTTTGAGGACACTGGGCCTCTACCAACACTTGTTTGAATTAAGACCTATCTAATTCCACTATGCAAGTAATATACCTCCCTAATCAGCTCTGACTAGCTTTCTGTCAAGCTAATGCAAATTTTTGGTATAAACCAAACTGGAATATATTCTTGCAAAGTATCTCAAGAACGGAAGAAAAAGTATCCAATGTACTCAATACTACTACTATGAAACCAACATTCAATCAACTAATGCAAAATTTTTGATATTTACCCCCTTGTCTCACCAATGAGGCCAGCCTCAGGTGAGTAGCATTGGTAGGAAAATGCCTAGGGAGAAAGATCTATGGGGGTTCTGGTTGCCATGTGGCCAACTCAGCTGGCCTCAGCATTTGATAACACACATTTATAAAAATAAAAACCCTGCTGCTTTGTTAAGAACTCCCTAACGAGGAGCCACTGATCTGTGAAATGATCACTGGCTCCTCAATGGGCCCCTGCAAAGGCTGACAGGTCCCATAATGAGCATAACTGGACATAACACTGTGTAGCCAGAAGCTGGGCCCTGAGGTCCCATTTTTGTCCTGGTATTTGCTGGACATAAGGCACACCCTAAAGTCAAAGGTGAGTGGAGAGAAGGAGATGTGGGCTTGGGAGTAGGAATCCACTGAATGATAGTCAGAAAAGCCAGCAAGGGTGGCGCCTGTGGCTCAAGGAGTAGGGCGCTGGCCCCATATACTGGAGGTGGCAGGTTCAAACCTGGCTCCAGCCAAAAACTGCGGGGAGAGAAAAAAAAAAAAAAAGAAAAAGAAAAGCCAGCAAAGAAAACATTTCTTTCTAGCTCCAGTGTGGGTGGTATTAAAAAAAGTGGCTTGTTCAAACTTGGCTTAATGTCTACATGGACTTGGAAAACACACACTGTGTCTAAAACAATGGTGCTGACCAACTTCTGAGGAAAAGGTAGCTAGGTACCAAGGGACAGACAGCTGCTCTGTGGCTCTGCTAGCTTGTGAACTCCAAGACGGTAGTGACTCCATTTTTCTCATGCCTCACAAAATGCCTGGCACACACTGGCATTCGCATCAAGTTCACTGAATGAATAAACGTTCTCTGGAGCAGAAAACAGAAGCTGATTTGGCCAACATCTCAAACTCGAGTCTAAGCACAGAGAAAAGCTAATGTTTCAGTGAAGTCGTGGCTTCCCAGAACAGAGACGAAAGGGCAAGGGTAACACAGGTGGGTCTGAGGAGGACTCAGGCAGGGATGCCATTTCTGCTCACCTTCAATTTCTGAAATCTTCTTTTCTGTCTCCTTCTCCATCACTTTCTGCCCATATGTGATTTCGGCAACCTGGGCCACTTTTTCTGCCTCTATACAAGTGAAGTTGGGAAAGACTTAGAACCCTGGTATTTCAGAAGTTTGGCTAATTTCCCCTGATCTGAGTGCCCTGGTATGTGAAGGACACACAGGCAGAAGTGGGCTATGCCAGTGACTATAGTCCCACATTCTCAGCACGAGAGAGTGACTGAGGAGACCTGGGCCCCAGGGAGGAGGAACAAGCCCTAGCTCTCTCTGAAGTCTCAGGGGCTTCTCCCCAAGAAAGGTTCTGAAGAATAACGTATTCTCTAATAAGTTTCTACCCGGCACTTCAGTTTAGAAAGTAGTCAGGTTGGTGGTTGATTAAGAATCTAAGTTCTAGTGCTGAAGTCCCTGGATTTGAATCCCAGTTCCACCACTTACTTGCCATATGACTTTGGACACATTATTTCACCTCCCTGTGCTCCGGTTCAATAAAATGGGTTTAATGATCATACAGTAACCACTCCCAAGGTGGTTGTGAGGACTGAGTTAATCCACATATTAAGTCCTTAGAAAAGTACCTTGCTCATAGTAGGTGCTCAGTGAGTGTTGGCAGTTATTATGAAAGAATGAACAGAGGCTCGGCACCTATAGCTCAAGTGGCTAAGGCACCAGCCACATACACCAGAGCTGGTGGGTTCAAATCCAGCCTGGGCCTGCCAAGCAATGACAACTATAACCAAAAATAGCCAGGCATTGTGGTGGGTGCCTTGGGAGGCTGAGGCAATAGAATTACTTAAGCTCAGGAGTTGGAGGTGGCTGTGAGCTGTGATGCCACAGCACTCTACCCAGGGCAACAAACTGAGGCTCCGTCTCAAAAAAAAAAAAAAATAAGAAAAGAAAAAAGAAAAGAAGGAACAGGAAGGGCTCCTGTCATTCAAGAAACTCAGACCTCATTACCCTGGCCACAATCTGACAATCTCCACATTGCTTCTGGGCGTCTGAGCACCACTCCTGCGCTGGGAAGTGTTCACGGGACTGTGTGGTCTGACAAAGCCCAGGCCTTCCCTGCGTCTCCCCACCCTGCCCAGCCCTTCCCCCTGCAGACCGATGAGGGCCTTCTTCCGCTCCGTCTCGGCTTCCTTCTCCACCACCTTCTGTTTCTGGGCTGCAATGAGAAGCTTTGTCTTCTCACTTTCCCTGAAGGGGAAAAATGTTTGCGGCTGTGAGGCTGCTACAGAACAGCTTCTAAAGCACTTCACCGCCCTCTGGAGAAGTTGAACCCTTCCGCGGAGGAAAGGCAAGCTGTGATTTCTTACTCTCTCCTAGAAGGCTGTTTAATGGCCCAGGTAAAAACTCATCTGTTGCAGTTAGTGACATGGTTCTTCTTCTCTCCCAAAATAACTCATTTGTGGAAAATAAAACATAATTTACTTTAGTAAAATACACCTGCCTGCCCACTCACTCATCTCTCCCTCCTATCTCCCCTTTGGCATGAACCACTGAACACAAACCAGGCCCTTGGCCCTTTTAAAAACCCTGCTGCTCTGAGAGGCCTCTCCTGGGGTTTTCAGTCACAGTTAAGGAGCCCCGGAGATGGCTGTGACATGCCTACTCAATCTCACAGTGCAGGGGGCTGTAGCTAATACTCTAGCAAGGGAACCACTGAGAAGCCTGGCCCAGCTTCAGAGACTTCTGGGGTGGGCGAGCACAGGTGTACTCACATCAACTCGTAGTTCCTGCGAATTGCCTCGGGTATATTGGGCTTTGTCACCCGCACAGCCTGGAGAGGGATAAAAACAGTGCCTGATGGGAGAGTGAGGGAGGTGAGGGTGGTGAGGGATGTAAGTAGGTCCCCCCAGACCTTGATCTCCCTGCACAAATGGCCATCCCTTGGAAGAGGGGACGCAGTATCAGCAAGAGGGGACTCCTCCACAGTGGCAGTGCTTACTTGGATGACAAGTCCAGGGGCCATGGAGGTTAGGTCCTGTTGCAAAGCCAATTTGAGATTTTCATCAATCTGATCTGGAAACAAGACAGACACAGAAAAGAGTTGTTACACTTTCCAGACAGGGGTGAGGGCAGTCTGGGGAAAGTATAAGCTTAATCGCCAGCTCAAGAATGGGCTTTCTGGACACAAGGTCTTCACACGGTGGTGTACTTATCAAAAGATCCTCTGCAAGGCTCCTGTAGCTCCACGCCTAGGCAGCCTCTATATAGCTAAATGTGAGGACATCCTTCTTCTGTGGCATCCACATAAAAAAGATAAAAATCAACTTTGTTGTTGAAAATATCAAATATGCCATAAAGGGGAATCTGAGCTTAAAAAAATGAAAAGAACAAACAATTTAAGCATGTTTCTTGAATGAGGAAACACCCTTTTTCTGGACAATAGCAGCAAAAAAGAAGGAAGGCTCACAGAATCTATGAAGAAGGAAGATGGAATGGTTATGTTAGGTCTTTTAAGAACTAAGCACATTAAATCTAGTAATTTTAGAAGTTTCTAAAAGAAAAACAGATTCTGACGTCAAGGAGAGCCCCAGTGAAGACTGTTTCTATTAGGAACTTCATCAAACAACACAAGGAGAAAATTAAAATTTACAATTCTGGAAATGAGTCCAAGTCTTTTGATGTGCTGTTTGCTTTGGTCCTGATTCCTCTGTCTGGAATTCACATGAGTCATTTCACAGACAAGTGTAGGAACGGCTGTAACCAACTCCCTTCACTCCCTCCAGCTGTGACCTCGGAAGAACAGCAGCACCAAAGCTGCCTTCTCTGGCCTGGGCCTTCTCAGGGTGTGATAACCCTCTTCCCTGCATTCTGCCGAGAGCTCCTCACTAAGATTCTGGAAGGGTTAGGAGAAAAGACTGGATGAAACCAGGCTGGGACTTGTGTCACCTTCCCTATTGCTCGCTGCCATCTCCTTCAGTGGCCCTTTGGTCGCCTGTGTCCAAGTAAGAGACACTGAGGAAGAGCAAGTTTCCTTCCTTCTCCAGAGGCCAACCTGAGGCCTGTGGAAGCTAGCTAGTGGCCAAAATCATACACTTGATTTATTACTGTGCTTCATTAGGATTTCAAAACAGCATATTGATAGGCAAGAAATTGCAATGTTTCTACATTAGGATATGCCCTCACATGCCTCTTAGCACTGAGGGAAGAATGCCATAAAGTTAGTGCTCTAATAATTTAACAACTAGAAATAAATACTGCAATTCATGTTTTATAGTTTAAATAGAATACCAACCAAACTTTAGTGAGATGGCCTGTACCCTCCATAAATTAATAATAGAAATCATTTATCAGACCAAATTATATCTGAGTAGAAATCTGTAGCTCTGGGCTAGTAACCTGCTGGGAAAATCTGGAAGAAATAGTCTGCAAGGTGTTTTAGTAATACTGATACTAAGTTGTTTATATGTAATGATAACATGACGGTCATTATGAAAAGTTTTAAGATATACAAAAAACAAGAAACATAAAATCCCAGCTGGGCATGGTGACTCATGCCTGCAATCCTAGCACTTGGGAGGCCAAAGTGGGTGGACTGCCTGAGCTCACAGGTTCGAGACTAGCCTGAGCCAGATTAAGACCTCATCTCTGAAAATAGCTGGACAATGCCCATAGCTCAGTGGGTATGGTGCCGGCCACATACACCGAGGCTGGTGGGTTCAAACGGGGCCTGGATCTGCTAAAGCAACAATGACAACTGCAACAAAAAAAAAGTAGGGTGTTATGGTGGGTGCCTGTAGTCCCAGCTACTTGGGAGGCTGAGGCAAGAGAATTGCTTAATCCCAAGAATTTGAGGTTGCTGTGAGCTGTGATGCCACAGCACTCTACCAAGGGTGACATAATGAGACTCTGTCTCAAAAAAAAAAAAGAAGCTGTGCGTTGTGACAGGGGCCTGTAGTTCTAGCTACTCAGGAGGCTGAGGCAAAAGAATCGCTTAGGCCCAAGAGTCTGAGGTTGTTGTAAACTATGACCCCACGGCACACTACCAAGGGTGACAAAGTCAAACTCTGTCTCAAAAGAAACATAAAATCCCAGCTGGGCACGGTGACTCACATCTGCAATCCTAGTGCTCTGAGAGGCTGAGGAGGGAGGATCATTTGAGCTTAGGAGTTCAAGATCAGCCTGAGGAAGAGCAAGACCCTGTCTGTACTAAAAATAGAAAAAAATCAGCCAGGCATCGTGGTGAGTGCCTGTAGTTCCAACTACTTGGGAGGCTGAGGCAGGAGTTTGAGTTTGCTATGAGCTATGATGCCACAACACTCTACTGAGTACAACAAAGTGAGACTCTGTCTCAAAAAAAAAAAGTAAAATCTGTGCAGACAGGAACAAATGCAGCCCTCCCAGCAACACTGATAAACCCAGCAAGTTGAAACTTGCGTGGGTGAATCAGAAAAGATGCTGTCGACTGTGTTTCCTGAAGTGAAATAATGAACCATAACACAGCCTGTCTGAAAACTTTCATAGTGACCCTTATGTTTCTAAGTGTCTTTTAAGTAATATTACCAAGTAAACACAGAGAGGTCCTTCAGGTAAACTTCTGAGTAAGTATTAGGTACTGTTTTTATAAAATGAGCAAAGAGGATGCAGCAGAGAGAAGTGGTGAACATGCTGCAGAGTCGGGTTTACGTTGTAGCTACGAGAGTCCGGAGGGGCGGGGGGGGGCGGGGTGGGACTGTGGAGGAACCTGCAGAGTTCAAGGAACAGGAGCAAAGCAGGGCTTGCCTGCAAGACGGAAATTTAAAAAGTGTCAAAGCAAATACATTCCCTAGCTCCTCTGAACTCTGTTACGCTACCACGTTGATCTGTAAGACAGTAAGTTTTCTAACAAAAAATGAATTAGTATTTTACTATTCTCTTCAGGGACACTGAAGATTCTTTTTTTTTTTGAGACGGAGCTTCAAGCTATCCCCCTGGGTAGAGTGCCATGGCATCACAGCTCATAGCAACCTCCAACTCCTGAGCTCAAACGAGTCTCCTGCCTCCGCCTCCCAAGTAGCTGGGACCACAGGCGCCTGCCACAACGCCCAGCCATTTCTTGGTTGCAGCCATCATTGTTGTTTGGTGGGCCCGGGCTGGGGATTCGAACCCGCCACCTTAGGTGTACGTGGCTGGCGCCTTAGCTGATTGAGCCACAGGCGCCGAGCCAACACTGAAGATTCTTTATCTTCTGCTATTTCAAATGCTTTGAAATGTTCACAGAACGACACAAACCTTAAAACAACAGCTAGAGATAAAATTAATATTTTATAAAATTCTATTGGTTTGAGGTTAAAAAAAATCAGTAGCACATTTACCATTTTTCTGAAAAGCACACTGAATCCACAACTGATAAAATACAAACTCTATAAAATGAATTTAGATTCATTTTCTACTGCAGAAAAATGTAGTAGACAAGAGTGATTCTGATGATTCCCTAAATCTTCAACAGTGTAAAAGGCTATTTGTTTAACTAGGATCATTAACAATGTGGATGATTTCTTCTTCTGTCTACTATAAAAAATGCTCTTGCTCAGGGTCCTTTTTATGAAGATTCCTGGGAAAAATCACTGTCCAGTCTAGTATTAAGAATAGTTTATACTACTAGTTGAAAAATTTACTTTTAGCATTGGCTACTAGAAAATTTCTAGCAGCAAGTCTAAACAAAATTCTTTACCATAAGAGTTATAACAATTGCTAAAATGTTTCCTTCCCGCTCGGCGCCTGTGGCTCAAGCAGCTAAGGCGCCAGCCACATACACCTAAGGTGGCGGGTTCGAATCCCCAGCCCGGGCCCGCCAATCAACAATGATGGCTGCAACCAAAAAATGGCCGGGCGTTGTGGCGGGCGCCTGTAGTCCCAGCTACTTGGGAGGCTGAGACTCCCAGGAGTTGGAGGTTGCTGTGATATGGCACTCTACCCAGGGGGACAGCTTGAGGCTGTCAAAAAAAAAAAAAAGTTTCCTTCCTTTGTCACTGAAGTCAGGCTGTGTTTACTCTGACCAGGTACAAGGGACAAAGCTTGTGTACTTCCACACACAGAGCCTTTCTGTTTAAAGTGTTTTCCTATTCACCTCTGCAGGTACAGGGAAAAAAAATTACAAAACTTCTAGGAACTGTTAGGAACTACAGTTCTGATTTCGCTTTTAGAATTAACTGTAAACCACACCCTTCTTACCCCCTTCCTGGCTGTCCTTCGCTCAGCGTGATGTGGTGAAAAGAACACTGAAGGAAGAGCCAGGAGATGAAAGTTCCAGCTTCAGCTCTGCTGCCAGCCAGGGCCTAGCTCTGTGGCTTTCTCACCCTGGACTGCAGTACCCTTATCTTACAATGAAGATGTTGGCTGGATAATCTCTAAAGTTTTTCTAGAACTGACCTTGTCTTCATTATCGAATGATGTTTTTCCAATCTAGTTCTCTGATTCAGGCCAGAAGTGAATACTCCATTCAGGCTCAACCACTCTAACGACCTTCTTCCACTGTCATGAACACTTGCCAGCAATTCCCTCTGTGACCGGTTCTGAGCATTGCATTCTGTTGGTAAATCCTCATCTACCCTGCAAGGTTGCTCCGGACCAGACAGTGGGGATAAGTAGGGATGCTCGGCATGGTGTGATCAGGTGTGACAGACTTTCTTACCAAACAGCTCAATGTAGACCTCCTGAAGTGTGTGTACACTGCAGAACTGGTTCAGTTCATGGTGGATCTTGTTGAAGATGAGAGCCTTGTCATAGTCAGCAGTATAGTTCTTCACTATATCATACACTGGGAGGGAAGGAGAGGGTTCGGCATGAGAAAAGGCAAGACTCAAAACTTTCTAGGCAAAGCAGTTCTCCTTTGCTGAGGTGCCACAACAGACACGGGGCTGGCATGCTGGGTAAGAAAAAACTGGATGACCTACCTGCGTTTGGGACCAGGAAGTTCACCACTTCAATTCTGTCAAAGTAGATCATCACGCCACCACTATTGGAGGGACAACAGACAAGGAAGTCACTACAAACTCTAGAATACTTCATCCAGTGCAGTCTCCTACGGTGACGGCATAAGGATTATAAAGAAATCATGGGCAGCTGAAAACCATCTTGAATCTCCAAGCAGGAGATCTTTAGAGCTTACAGCAATAACACAATCTCCTGAGAGATCATACTGCCTAAAAATATCTCCACAAAGACACAAGGAGACTTGTGGGGTATCAGTATGAAAAGAGTTGTTCATAGCTTTCGAATCAGCAATGCCTTTTGAGTAAAGCAATCAACTACAGGGAAAACACGAAAGCAGGTCAAGAAGGTGTCTGACCTTACAGGGTCATGGTGGAATTTCACAGCCACTGTTTCTCAAATTGCCTTCCCTGTCACTTTAGTTAAGCAGTTGAATAGTATACAAAGGATTTCAAACATACAGAAAAGATGAAACACTAGTACGCCCACATACCAACACTTAAATTCAACACTGATAACATTCTACCTTATTTACTGACTTTCTGCTGAACATTTCAAAGTAAGTACTTAACAGTTTAACAAACATTGACTACATAATCATGGTATCATTCCCAAGAATATTAGCAAAACTCCTTAACTTCATCTAATACTCAGTCCTTATTCAAATTTCCCCAATAGTTCCTCCTATGGATTGAATCATGAACCCCTGCCCCCCAATTCACACAGTGAAGCCCTAACTCCCAATGTGACTATACTTGGAGACAGGGCTATTAAGAAGTTAATTAAGGTTAACAGGACTGGTGTCCACAAAGATCTTTTTCTCCTTGCACACACACAGGAAAGGCCATGCTGTGACACAAGAATGTGGTTATCTGCAAGCTAGGAAGAGAGGCCTCACCGGAAAGTACCCCCGTGGCACCCTGATCTTGGATGATGGTGAGAAAATAAGTATCTGTGTTGAAGCTTCCCAGTCGTGGAGTCTGTTACGGCAGCCTGAGCAGACTCGACAGTTCCTACTAGCTCCGTTATAGCTGTTCTTCAGTGTTCATCACTGCATTTGTCTACGTCTCGTGTGAGTCCCCTCTAAAACCATCCACTTTGTGAGGACCTCAGTCAGTTGTCTTATGGGATGCTCCAGTGCCACATTTGTCCTAGTGTTTCTATGTGGCATTCTTTCTCTCTTTTTTAAGATTGTAGAAGTTTATTGATATGGTCACAAAGCAAACAACCAGAAATTTAGTTATCCTTGCCATCATAATCATAATCTTGTCACTTTGATTAGCATGTAAAAAGGGATAACAAATAAGATCGAAACCATTACTAGAAATATAAATTAAGAGTCTTACTTAAAAGTGCTTCAGATGAAAACTAACTTTAAAATTTCTGCAAAAGAAATGCCATTTAAGTGTAGTATATCTACTTTCCATAGATTTTATTTTTATTTTTTGCAGTTTTTGGCCAGGGCTGGGTTTGAACCCACCACCTCCGGTATATGGGGCCGGTGCCCTACTCCTTTGAGCCACAGGCACCACCCTCCACAGATTTTAGCCAGAACGCTACCCTTCTCCTTACAGAAGAATATGCTCTTAAGTAGAGACAAAGCCAACATAACAAACTGTCCATATGATCAACGCCCATGATAAACTGTATGGAGCTACACAGATTACGTGGCAGCAGTATTCCCCTGGCCAATCTGTGCAAATCAGGGCATCCTCATCCAAGACTGGTAAGAATCACAGTGTAAATTTATTTGGCCTGAGGCAAGTCTAGATTCCTTATCACAAGGGAGCTTGTTACTCTATTTCAGTTGAGACTCTTCTTGCTTCTCAACTGGACACTGCAACAATGTTCACCTGCCTTGACGGTCTCCCTACCTCTAGAATATTTTCCTTAGTTGTGCTAAATTTATCTTTCTGTTTCAGGTCATCTATCTGCTAAAACCCTTTAGTGTGCCCTCACTTCTAACAAAAGTGCAAACTGCTCATCACAGCACGTCAGCTCCTCTGCAACCTGCTACGATTTTCTCTCCTGCACTCCCCCTCCTGCTCAAACCAGAATACAGGGAGCGAGGGGACGGGCCATTTGGTAAAACCACCAAAACAACCTCCCTTTCACTGTCTCTCCTTACAGCCAGGCTGATAGTCCTTCCTTTACTTATTTGGGCTTAACAGCTTTATTCTGGATACCTTACCTAGTCCCACAAGGTACATTCTTCACCTCATCTGTCTGGAGTGTGGTCTGGAAACAGAGGAAACATGAAATACTAGAAGATCAGCAGTGACAGGCAAAGTTACTCTTTAGAAATCCAAATGTCTTTGTCCTTGAATAAATGTTTGGGTTGAGCTTTGCCTTCGTTAAACATGATGACCTCACCTCATCCTTCTCTTACAGAGGGTTGCTAAACTGAACACAGGTACCCACCCCAGTGTCACTGTAAGTGACCGCCACAGAAATGAGAATGGTTCAGTGAAGAGGACTCTGTGCTGGGAGTCTTAAGACTTGTGCTTACTTCCATCTTTCCATTTACAGCTGTCCCCCTTATTTTGGGGGGATACATTCTAAGAGTCCCAGTGGATGCCTGAAACCTTGGATTGTACTGAACACTATATATGCCATACTTTTTCCTATATACATGATAAACTTTAAGTTATAAATTAAACACAATAAGAAATGAACTAATAAAACAATATATTGTAATAAAAGTTAAGTGAAATGTGGTCTCTCTCTCCCAAAACATTTTACTGTACCTAGTTTCAGACTGTGGTTAACCACAGGTTACCGACTTGGTGGAAAGTGAAACTGAGTAAGAGGGGACTACTGTACTGGTTTCGAAATAGCACATCCCTTATTTCACCTCAGACCTTATATATGTCTCAGACCATAACACCTCCTCAGCTCATTCTCTGGCTTCCTGAGAGACTCAACTGAGATCATGTACCTGAATGCACTTGGAAAGCCATAATGCATGGTAAACAGCAGAAGAAACTTACAGGGTTAGTTTAAAAGTCATTCTGAAAATATTCTTCTTAGCTAGATACACTCGAGAGATGGCTTTCGCTTTAGCCAGGCTTTAGCTCTGTCACAACTGATTCCACTCCTAGATGTCATTTCCCCTCATCCAGTTCTATTCCCCTACTCCCTCAAAAATTATGTTCACATTTCTGAGGTTCAAATAAGAATCAGCAAAATTACCATATTTTATTTTCATTTATCATGGTAGGCTGTGATTTAAAACACCCCCACACCCCTTTTCTTTCTATACATGCCAAAGAGATTCTTTTCTGGATTTTAAATCATTCTCTGAAAAAGCATTTTATTCATCCAATGGCTAAATAGTTTCAAATCATGTACTAGTCAACAGCTCAAATTTGCAGTCATCTAACCATAGCACACGGCCAAGTTTACCTGCACAGACTTATACGATGTGATGAAAGGGAGCATGAGATGGAAACCAGGGCCACTAGTGGACGTCAGGAGGGCGCCACCTCTGCAGAGGGAGAGACAGGCAGGTTTGGTTTAACAGGATTCTATTACATCAATGCCACGTGGCCCAACTTTCTCTTCAGCCCTATAAACATTTAACAGAGAGGGACATTGGCCAGGGGCATGTCTCCAGATCCCTCTTGTCCTTTCTTCTTGACTGTATATTCTAGGGAGGGTGATGGTGAAACATAGACCTACTATTCATGCTTTTGCAATCAGAAAAATAAGCACAAAGGGTAAGTGGCATAAAGACAGCAGAATCTTTGACTATACTTAGATAAGACAGGTAAACCTGTTTTACTTGTCATATCTGTCAAGCATGGTGCCAATCCATTAGGGCAGTTAAATCCAGTAATATGGTTATCAATTAACTGGACTAATGCTGGAGTCCAGTAAGGTGACCTGCTAAAAGAATAATTTTAAGTACACTTTATAAGCCATTTAAATATATACTCAGAGGGTGCCAAAAAACTGTATACACATTTTATGAAAGGGACTGTATCAAAATTGTAATACTCAGTATATACTGATAATGTTTGTTATCTTTTATAATGTATCTTATATTTCTTATAATTGCAGAAGACAAATGTTACTTATTACAATTTTAATAGTTATTTCCTTTCTTAAAATGTGTATAGTTTTTTTTAGCATCCTCTGTATGTTTTTTGGCAGTTACCTTTCTAATCAAGTTGTATGTAGATGATAAAAGCCTTTTTCAGGAACACAACAGCTATCATAGGGAGAAATAAAGAAGAGGAGGAACTGGATCTCAATCAGAATTTTAGAATTTGTTTCCAGCAATCCAGAAATAAGCATCATAGGGCATACATAAGAAGGAGTTCATAGGCTGGGCGTGGTGGCTCACGAGTTCAAGACTAGCCTGAACAAAAGCAAGACCCTATCTTTACTAAAAATAGAAAAACTGAGGGAAGAGGATCGCTTGAGAACAAGAGTTGGAGGTTGCTGTGAAGGAGTTCACAAAGACTTAAAGCAAAAAAATCTGGTCATACTAAAGGGAAAGCAACTCAAGACTTTAAGTGTTTCATAATAATGAAGTCAAGGAATTTTTTCTTTTTTTTGAGACAGAGTCTCACTCTGTCACCCTGTAGAGTGCCGCAGCATCATAGCTCACCACAACCTCAAACTCCAGGATTTAAGAGATCCTCTTGCCTCAGCCCCCGGGTAGCTGGGACTGCAGGTGTCCACCACCATGCCTGGTGAGTTTTTCTGTTTTTAGTAGAGATGGAGTCTCACTCTTGCTCAGGTTGATCTCGAACTCCTAAACTCAAGGGATCCTCCCACATCGGCTTCCCAGAGAACAGGTGTGAGCCCATCCTCAAGGAAAAAAAAAAAATTTTTTTTTTTTTGAGACAGTTTCACTTTGTTGCCTTTGGTAGAGTGCTGTGGCATCACAGCTCACAGCAACCTCCAACTCTTGCACTTAAGTGATTCTCTTGCCTCAGCCTCCCAAGTAGCTGGGACTATAGGCACCCGCCACAATGCCTGGCTATTTTTTGGTTTTAGTTGTCATTGTTTGGCAGGCCTGGGCTGGTTTGAACCCACCAGCTCTTGTGTATGTGGCTGGAGCTCTAGCCGCTGAGCTACAGGTGCTGAGCCTCAATGAAAATTTAAAAAAAAAAAAAACAAGCAATAAAGTAAACTGACACTAAGTTGCTTTGTTGTAGGAATCCTAAGGATTGTCTTGAACTGACATAAATCAACCTGGTTTTTCATTTTTTCTGAAATGTTAATTGAAAAGAGTATCCCAAATTAGCAGAGGCTATCTTCTCAAATTGCTGTCATGAATCGGGACTCAGCTGGTTTTACAGAGGCAACCCAGCAGCATGGAACCAAGCCTGCCAGGAGGGAGCCATTTAACAAGAAGTTGCAAGTTTCTCCTGTCTTGGCCTTACCTGTAATACACCCCAATATGTCCCTCTTCTATCTTGTGCACGGCTGAGAAGAGAGCTGCACAAAAGAAACTGGAAGTCAAGGCCACAACTGCCCCCAGCTGAGCCATCAGGGAGCCTTTATCCTAGGGAAAAGATAAGGGGAAAACGTCTGTGGTCTCGTGTGCAGGAGAAAAGACACCACAGCCAGAGCGCCTCACCAGGCTGAGTTCCCTGAAAGTGACTCATATCCAGCATGGTACAGCATGAACACAAGGCTAGATTTACAACTCACTTCATCCGTGTCCTCAGTAAACATCCCCGTTCTGTAATTGTGGAATTACATTTTCACTGCACTGAAGAGGCAATGGGTTCAGATACAGCCACTGCCCAACAGAGAACCAGTGCCAGTTGGACAGGGTTCAGAACACAGCCGTCTCTTCCTGTGAACACGAATGTGCTGTCACGAGAGCTCTCATGCTAGCAGAGGGGAAGAGAGGCAGCTGTGGTACTTTGGCCCAAATTACAGAGTATGTCAAATGACAGGCAGTTGTGGCTATGTAATTCTGGTCAGAGCCTCCCTGTCCTAATTGCCTGCTGTTTCAAAGGAAACCATTATTTACTCCTTTCAGATGCTGGAGTGACAGAGACAGCATGCGAGCAGAGTTCCAAGGCAAGATTCTCTGGCCGCTCCTCTAACTTCCCAGTTATTCCTTTGGCCCTAAACGGGACAGAGCTCTGAACAAGACTGAAAACACATTCTCTCCTGTCTATTGAGCACTGTGCACCTGACAGAGCCCCAAGCCCGTGGTTAGAGGGAAAAGAGAGTGCCCCAGACTGGGGAACTCTGGGCTCCTCGTGGGTCCAACTGCGTTCAGGACGCGAAAGAGCTGGCATCCAGAAGCTAATTTCCTGAACGCCAAATGAACAGGACAATTACGGGGACCGACAGCAACGTTAAGTCGGGCATGGATTCTGCCTCCCAGGTCTAACAGAACTGGGGCGCGGTTATCTGGGAGGCGCTTATTTTTACCGTGGCGGCCTCCAGCTACAGATCTGCAGTTGCGTTCTTTCAGCAAATGTCCTTCCCTCCCCGAGGTCACCCCGCCCCGCCTCGCGCCCCTTCCCCGCCCTCCTCTGAGGGAGGGTCAAGCGCCGTGGGTCTGAGCTCGGGCTCCGGCAGCCTCCGCCTGGTCCCGCCTGGGGAATCGCGGAGAGGAGACTGGCAAGAAAGGGGTTTCTCTCACTCAGGAGCGGGCCGGCTGAGGGAGAGGGGCTGTTGGGGTGGGGGCTCCCGAGGACGGCGAGTCAGCCCGGGATGGGAGCCGCTACGAGACCCGGTGAGCGCTCTAAGGGGCGGGGGCCGCGTACCACGCTGTCCCTGCAGGCGCTCCGTACTCGTCCGAACCCCAGTGCAACCGCAGAAACCGCCACACCTCTCTGCACGCCACTTCCTTCCGGGCTGTCGCCTTGCTGACGCCATCAGTTCACGCGAGAAGACCACACCCCCATCTCCCTTCGCCCCGCCCCTCGCGTGCCTAGTTTTCCAAGTCCGCTCGCGGCCGCCAGGGATCGCCCGCGGCTCGGTTCGGGCGGTTCTGGACTGCGGCCTGGGATTTCGGGAGTGGGGCTGGGAATGAAGGTGGGGATATGGGAGAGTGAGCGACAGGACGCCCAGGGTATCCCTTTCCATGGTTTTGACTCTGGATTCCTCTCTGCATTACCCCCCTATCCCCCAGCAGGTACTAGCGAGTTGCACCCATTCGCTTTCCTATGGAACAGCTGAATCAAACAGTCTTTTAAAGGTGCAGATTAGCATTATGTCGCTTATCAACAATACCTACTTTGAATAAAACTTTTCTGGGAGCTTTATTCTTTGAGAGCCCCACAATATCCAAAAGCAGATTAACAAGGAATTATCATTCCAATGTTAATGAACAGAATCTAAGAAATTCAGTGACATGAGAGGGTAAAAGCCGCTGTTTGTATTTCCTTAAAATCATGAGCTTAATGCCTTTGTCACACCTGTCAGAGTGCACAGGGGCCTATGTGCGTCTTCGTCTCCCAGAGTTGACTGTACGTTCCTGGAGGGCAGGGACTGTGCATTACCTGCACTGCGCTCGGGGCTTAGGTGCTCAGTAATCGCAGGCTGAAGACGCAGGACGAGAATCCAGGCGTGTCTTGTGGTCGGAGGGCTTCACTCTGCTCGTAGCTTGCATGTACAGAAGCATTACATTGGGGCATTTCTATAATAATTCAGTCACTGAATTTGTTTGCAGACTATGCTTAATCAGTAAATTAAAAACTTTTACGCAAGGCAAATGGTAAGCTGATGGTGTTAGACTTAAGACTCAAAAGAACAGTGTAGGTTTTCCAGGCATGGCTGCTTGAGACTGGCCCATTCTCCCTCCCTGAGTTTGCTCTGGGTGAGTTTGTGTCGGAATGGTGCAACATTGTTTGATCGAGCCCATAAGTGAGCAATACAGTGCTGTCTGGGAGCTCTGTGCCCACCTCCACAGATCGGGGCTTCTCTCTTCACTCTGGCACTGCATCACCCCATTGCCCACTCTTAGGCACAGCTGGCTAATCTCTTGATGATTCCTATCAGAACTTGAGAGCATTCTCTCTGTGTGTTCAGTGATGTGACTCAGCTGGGAGTGCTTAATAAATAATTATTTAATAGTTGAGTGTATGAGGAGGAAAAATGGAATTATTGGGGTTTATCAACCCCCCAATTAGGCATTGGAGTATAGTCTGCAGCATAAAGTATTTAAATTACTTGTAATTTAATAATTTCCTTTAGTCAACCTCTAGCTATCCTGCATCCCCCCACCCTACCCATAAGTATATATAATTACTATTTGTCATAAAAATAATAAAAGCAAAAAATTTTCCTAACTATTAAACCTTGGAATGGGGCCAGGCGAGGTGGCTCACACCTGTAATCCTAGCACTCTGGGAGGCTGAGGCAGGTCAATTGCTTGAATTCAGAAGTTCCAGACCAGCCTGTGCAAGAGCAAGGCCTGTTTCTAAAAATAGCTGGGGCATTGTGGTAGGTGCCCTACTTGGAAAACTGAGGCAAGAGGACCACTTGAATCCAGGAGTTGTAGGTTGCTGTGAGCTATGACACCACAGCACTCTACCAAGGGTGACAGAGTGACACTCTGTCTAAAATAAAATGTAAAATAAAATAAAATATAGCCAGGCATGATGGCTCATGCCTGTAATCCTAGAACTTTGGGAGGCCGAAGCAGGTGGATTGCTTGAGCTCACAGGTTCAAGACCAGCCTGAGCCAGAGGGAGACCCCCATCCCTAAAACTAGCTGTGTGTTGTGGCAGGCGCCTATAGTCCCAGCTACTCTGGAGGCTGAGACAAAAGAATCACGTAAGCCCAAGAGTTTGAGATTGCTGTGAGCTGTGATGCCACAGCAGTCTACCAAGAGTGACAAAGTGAGACTCTGTCTCAATAAATAAAATAAAATAAACTTTGGAATGCATTATGAGTAGAAGTTGCAGGATTTTGTTCTCTAGAGGATTTTTTTTATCAGGCCTGAGTTATTTGGGTTTCTTTTTTCTTTCTTTCTTCCTTTTTTTTTTTTTTGAGACGGAGCCTCAGGCTGTTGCCCTGGGTAGAGTACCGTGGTGTCACAGCTCACAGCAACCTCCAACTCCTGCACTTAAGCAATTCTCTTGCCTCAGCCTCCCAAGTAGCTGGGACTACAGGTACCCACCACAATGCCCAGCTATTTTTTGGTTGTAATTGTCACTGTTGTTTGGCAGGTCTGGGCTGGATTCGAACCCACCAGCCCTGGTGTATGTGGCTGGCGCCTTAGCCATTTGACCTATAGGCACCAAGCCAGGCCTGAGTTATTTAGTCAGGCCTCTCTAAAGGGAGGAAGCAAGTTTCATTAGAGGATGCTTGACAGTTTTGAAAATCCCTTTCTTAATAGACCTGCAATTTTAATGGTTCAGTATCCAAAGTTACAAGCAGATAAGTCTGTGAAGATTTGTTTAAAAAAAGTATATAGGGCTCGGCGCCTGTGGCTCAATCGGCTAAGGCGCCAGCCACGTACACCTAAGGTGGTGGGTTCGAATCCCCAGCCCGGGCCCGCCAAACAACAATGATGGCTGCAACCAAAAAATGGCCAGGCGTTGTGGTGGGCACCTGTGGTCCCAGCTACTTGAGAGGCGGAGGCAG